>JABCKQ010008905.1:0-14254 GCA_018857305.1 Termitomyces sp. T159_Od127 | reverse complement strand
AACCGTCCAAATGTCAATATAGTGGAATGATGCCGGTCACTAGGGAACAACGGCAACGCCGACAAAACTGGTAAAAATATGCCAAAGGTGGGCCCTGGGGTTCGAACCTCAGCTCTTGAAGGCAGTGGCCAGTAATCCATAGGGGCGCTAACCACTAGTCCCTGCGGTTGTGCCAGGAAAATCGTTAGTACACCTCTTGACACAACCTGGATCTTATCAACGCCCCACTCCCGCTCCCTCCTCCTCACTGCACCACCACTGCGTGTCTCTGCATTTCCAGTGTGAGACCTCTGCGCTGTGTGACATGTCTTAACCTTGCCCCGCCCCGCACGGCCCCCAGGTCTCACCCCAAGCCCCGGCGCCATGACCCACCACTGGAACCTGAGCCTGAGCCCCGGGCCCTGCGTACTGCGTAGTATATAAGTCGTAGAGTAGTAAGTAGTATGCTAGTCTTGATATTACCATAGCCTCGTATTGTTTTGCCTTGTTCTTGTCTCTGTTTTGTTTTCTCGCATGCTCCGGTCTCGTTATTTCTACTTGCTTCTTTTCCCATCATACTCGTCTTGTTTCGCCCCTCTATCTCATCTCTACTCGTCTCATCCTCTCAATCTATTCTAATTGTTCTCCTCTCCCTTTCTATTCTAAGTTCTCTTGGTTCTCCATTCCTGGCTCCTCTCTTCAACTTAATCATTTCCATCTCCCATTATCTTATCTCGACTCTTTCCCCTTTTGGCTGTTTAACTTCCCTGGTTCTGTCTCCATCCCTGGGACTCGCTAAGTCCCTGTGCCTGTTATCTCTTTGATCCCCGGGACCTGCTCACTCACCGGCGCTCGCTCGTCCCATCCTCTTGTATCCCTGGGACTCACGCCAACCCCCGGCACTTGTCCTCCACCCTCCCTGGCACTTGCCCCCCTCGCTAGCGCTATTGGCACTCCCCCACATACCGCCCCTGCCCTGCTTTGGTCTCCTACGCCTCGCACCCTCCTGGTGCTCTGCGTCTGTGTACACGGTGATCACCAGTAAGGTATTTGCCCAGTGGACTGAGCCCCCGTGGTCAGTGGAACCTGACATAACCTATTGCTATGCGCTACTGCTGCTTCTTCTTTTAATCTTCTTTGTACGCTGCCTATCTTTATTTGTGCATCCTTTGCGATGTGCTTCTTTCACATGCTTTCTTCATCAATCTGCTTGATGTCCCTCGTACTGTCTTTTTGGGATTTTGTTGGTGCATCATTCTTTCTTGTTGCTATGCTCTTCTATACTTGTGACGTTCCTTCTTCATCCTTCTGTGTTGCTTCTTTGATAACTAATGCAATGACACTTGTCTTTTATACCACTCTTTTCTTTATTTTATTTTAATTCGACCTTTTTTGTTTTTTTTTTTGTTTTGTTTTGTTTTGTTTTGTTTTTTTTTTTCCTCTTATCCATCAGTGTTTTATTCCATGTTACATGATTCTATTTTGTTCTTTTCCATCAATTGCTTTTTCATATAATTTCTCCCTATTCTACCATTACTTTGCCGTGCCTAGAAGGGACCTCAAAACTATGTGATCGTTAGGCCCTATTTTACTTCTGTGTATTTACATCATGTTGACCTTTCTTCAAGCATTGTATCTTCTACGCATAGTCTTAATGCTCCTTCCATCGCACCTCCCTTGTCTCCTTCTCCTAGCCCCTCTAAGTCTACTTGTTTAAAGGGTGAAATCTCTGAGTCTGGGTTCATCTTCTCCCTGCCTATTGTTACCTTTTTTGTTGCTTATGTATTGTTCCTTTTTGTTGTCAGTGCTTGCACATCATTTTCTAGCAAGCGGAAGGCATCCTCTCCTGTTGCAGCTGATCTTGTGTAAGGTTTCCTTTGCATCCTCTGCTTACTGCTCATGTGTTCTTTGTCAGTGCTTGCACACTGGCTTCCATCAATGCTGACCCTGTGTATGTTCAATTTCCACTCCTATGCTTTTCTGCACCCCTTATTTACTTTACTCATCTCTATTTCAGTCTTGAATCTGTTCCTTTAACACCTTTATTTAAATGCAAACAGGTCATCGTATCTTCGCCTGAGTACTTTTTTCTATGTTTTGATCTTTGATAATTTGTACTCATTTCGTTCATCTACTCTTTAAAGATTGCCTTTGCTCCTGGCTTTTGCCAGCCCTTCTGTTACTCCTTCTTCACCTATCAAGTTGTCTGTTCTGTGCGTGGTTTCTTTTCTATTTCAGCACTTTGCTCACATCCGTCTCTCTTAGTGATGTTATTGACAGTGTTGTTGCTTCTCCTGTCATTGGCATGGACATTACTCCCACGTCAGTCTTATTATTGTCTTGCTTGATTCTGTATCAATATCTTTCTCATTTTTTTTTTTTTGTGACTCGCTGTTTAGTTGGGCCAAATCTACGTATGTGTATTGTCTTACTATTCATTATTCTTTATTGCATAGAAAGAACCACTTATGTCTCTTTAGCAGAAAAATTGTTAAGACGGAGAAGGCGCTTGCTGCTAAACAGTCCAAGGCCAAAAAAATGTTGCCTTCTTTGTTGACATCTTCTGCTAAAAACCCATCAAAAATTACTCATGTATCAGCACTCCTGATGCTGAGTCTTTTTTGCATGAACCTATTGTCTTATCTGATGAAGAATCGTTGCCTGAAGTCTTGTGGTGGGTTTGCATCCTCTCTGTATTATATTCTTATCTTCCTGTCTAACTCTTACAATCTTTCTAGCATTTTGTGGCTTGTTGCCTCGTCTGTTATCCAGGCCTCTGCTAATCCTTTCTCTTTGATTGATGATCAGGCATGCAATGTGGATGATGTTGCTCCCTCTGATGCTGATGCCTCTTCAAACAATGTGGATGATGCTGCTCCCTCTGATGTCGATGCCTCTTTGAATTGTTCAGAGGCTTCTGGCAGTGTTGCATCCTTTGTAATTCAAGATGATGTTGTCGAGTACGTCACGTCCAGTGATGAATCTATGGATCAACATTCTGTGCATTCTGTTGATTGCTCTCACCCTGATGTTGTTGAGTATGTCTTTCCTATATAATCCTCTCTATCTTACTCTAACTTTTATATTCTTGCCCTTCCTCTAAAGGGTGGATGATAGCACCGATCCAGATGAGGTCATTGACTATTCTTCCCTTGTTATGCAGCCTGATATTCAAGATCCTCTGTTGACTCCTACTTACACTGACCTTCCTTTCATATCGTGATTGCCTTGATTCCTTTATGATTTTTTCTCTATCTAATGTGACTTTTTTAGTGAACCTGTCGAGTTAATTCCTTACGGCTATGATTGGGAACTTGGAGATGAGGCTTCTCCTCATGCTCATTTCTCTGCTGTTGGTTCTCGTATGTGTCCTGAGGACTTTGAGTATGTATTATTGACATCTCTAATGTATGTCTTTATACACTCTTGCTTACATTTCAACCAGATCTTTGACTGCTGCCATGCAGTTTGTACAATATGGATACTATGTCAATCTGGCATGAGTTGATCCATTTGTGCTCATGCAAAACAATCATCATATTGCCCTCAAGGGTTGCTTGGCCAATTCATTCTGTGTATGTATCATGTCAGGAGTGGTATTGGACAGCAGACTTTTCAAATCTTGGGTTACTGTTGGCCCTCAGGGTAAACAGTATAAACAACATTGTATCACTATTGTTCCATTCTTCCAGAAGTTTCATTGTGATACCTCAGTCATGGCCCTGATTCTGAAAGTTGTTCGACTTCTTGGTACTACTTCTTGCTATGGCCATGCTTTTGTCACACGTGGAGAGGGTAAAAAGGCTGTCTTTGTTAATCGTGTGTTTTGTTTGTTTTACTTGAGTATGTTCCTCTACTCACTATTTCATTTTAGATGGCGGTTACAGTACTCCAAAAAAGACAGATGGACCAAAGGTGCTTTGTGATGATATGATTGGTGCTGGCGCTTCTCCACCTAAGAGATCTACCAAGCCCTTTATTGAGGATTCTAACAACTCTGTGATCAATTATGAATCCATTGGTACATGCTTACTTTTTGTTTGTTTTATGTGTTCTTATCCTCTTTTTTTGCTGTCTCAAGTTCCTGTATACGATGGCAGGTACAAATCAGGAAGCCCCTTTAGATTCGCACCTTCTGACTTTGACGCCATCAATACCTGGCCATTGTTCCATGGTGGTCAAAGTGAAGTGCCTGAAGGTTCCATGGTTGCTGTTGGATACACTACCAATTTTTTTACTGTAGGAAAAGAACCGGACATTGCTCCATAAGCTATGGATTGTCTGGTCTCCATCCATTTTTAATCTCATTTTGCATTACAGCGTGATTACAACAAATGTTTTGTTTGTTATCGTCCTCAGCACTCCTGATAAGCGTATTGGTTAAAGTTTGCTCTTGTCACTGTAATTTCGTTCAATTTACCCCTGTGCTATGAATGTTGTTTTATTTCTTGTCTTGTAGGTATATGTTGCAACATATTGTTCTATGTATCTGATTACATAGAAAACGATTTGCTTTATATACATGTACCTATGTGTAATTCATGTCTGTCTACTTGTCTGCTGCTGTGTTAGATCATCACTTACCTTGATCTTAATGGAAGTGTGCGGCAGATGTCAACTTACCCCTCATCTGCGTGGATCCTGTCGCCAAGTATCCATTGCCTGCTATGTATATATTTACATCGAATTACCAAGCTTGTTTGGTTGCATGTCTGCACGATGGTTCTCCTTCAAATTATGTAATCATAATGTGCCCTTCTGATTTCATGTTTACTTCCTTGAAGCATCCTTCCACATAATACCTGATCTTTTGATATCTGTATCCCTTCCATTTGCTTATCCTCCCATTCCTATTGTTGTTGTTAACTTTATCCCGATGCATGTTAGAGTTAACAATCCTGTCTTTGCTGAGCATGCATGGTTCATGGATGCTATAGTTTCTTCTGTCGATTTGCAAAGTCTTGTTTCTGAGAACTGTCCTTTATACATGCCTTCTATCACCCTTGTTTCCTTGTTGCTTGTCTTATATCTAATTCATAGAAACTGGTCACCCGATTACATGATGCTGAAGAGAGGGATTTGCCTCCCGCCCTGGGTGACGAGTTTTCTGTGTTTGCTGCTTCTATGAAGAGCAGACCTGTTCCTTTCTACAATACGGATCAAGTGACAGAATCCAAATTTAAGATCTTGCTGTCGTATCAAGTGTTAGACATCTATCTCTATTCTGAAAATGTATCATCTCTTTGCAAATATGAGGAGAAACCTGTCTTTGTCCATTGAAAATTGGTACACTTGTTTCTTTTTTTCTTTTATCTTTCTTCGTTCCTTATCTTTCCTTCTATAGCCTCTTGCTCCCTTGAACAATATTCCTGCACTCCTGTCGTCTGCTAAAACTATCATTGCTTCTGACTCACATGTGAATGAAGAACCATGCATTGATACGGACTCAGCAATCCCTCCTCTGGTTGAATTGTATCTTAGTCTCTCTCAAAAGGTCGCTAAACAAAGTGCTCTCAACATTGTAATCAATTTGCTGTCTGCTACTTTACATTTGGGTTATCCTTCTGATGTACGTGTCGTTTTCTCTCTTTTTATTCCTCTATTTATATTATGTTGAATATTCTTGGCTTCCATGGGGTCATCTGCATATGGCTAGAGATATGCTTGAATTTGAGAATTGGCTGCTAGAAAGGTTCTTCTGTCTGATTATAATATTGTATATTGATTGTTTTGAAGGCAAACCTCCTAGCTCTTATCCTTGTGGAAGCAAACATATCACTTTGTCTCCTTGTGTTTTTAATACATGCAGTGCTCATATCAAGCCCTATTATATGCAAAACTCCTTGGCTTGCACTCTCACAGTGTCTCCCCTCACTCTGTTGGCTGCTAGAAACACTCATGAGGCACCTGGCAAAGATGCGTTGCTTGACGTATGTTGAATTTTTTTCATTTTTTCATTCCTTATTTCATTAGCTTTGGAGCAGTGTTGGTAGCGTACCTTGCTCGGAATACCTCATGTCTGTCGAACGTTCCTTGTGGACTGTGATGTTCAAAGCTGCTTGTGGTGAGAACTTGTTGCAAGAAACCATCCGTGCCTTGGATGATGTCAACCCTGCTGAACTGCTGTCATGCCCTTGGTTGATGTTATCTATAAGATTTCTTGGTGTGTGGTCTCGAACTGTCTATTTATCAACACCTATTTATCTTATTATTTAGGCAATGATAGTAATTGTAGTGATCGGTCAAACTCTGACCTTCCTACTGGTTATGTAGTACGATTGGACCCCTTTGTTGACATGGACATGTGCAGCTCCCATGTTCCCAATACATCCTTGCTGCCTTTGTCTGTTGGTATTACTGATGGATACTGTGACAACACAATTGATGTTGTTCAGCGCCTGCTTGTGCCTTTGTCTCCATCTCCAACTTCTTTTTGTCTAGGAATTCTTTCTGGTAATGCCTTTTTTTTATATATCTGTATTATGTCAAACTTATCCACCTTTGTATTTTATATCTTTTAGGTTCTCCTTCTCCTTCTAGTATTCCCAATGTGTTGTCTGCCTCATGTTTGACCCACGGTTCTGTTTCAATTTTGTCTCCTTCCCCTCAAGAAACAATGATGTCCACACAATCTCAACCTAAACCTCCATCGTCTCTGTCTAAATCTGCTGGTGGTAGGCATAAAAGTACCATGTCTAGTGGATATCGTACCTCTATTTGCTCTATTGTAACCCATTCCCTTTCTGATGCTGCAAGGTGTACTCCTGCTTCTACCATATCTCATGCAACCAGAGGCGTCAGTGTATCTGATGCTGTTCAGTCTTATTATTTTCAGGTTATGCAAGTAGTTGATCTGACTATGGAGGACTCGGTATGTTATCCTTACATTATCATTGACCATCTCTGAAGATTCTAATTCTTTATTGATTTGATTTTACTGTTGTTCTTTTTCATCTTGTGACAGGATTCAGAAGAATGTATTCGCTCTTCTATGCAGCTGGATTTGTGTTCCGGTGTCCTGGTACACTGTATATTACTAATATCAACCTCCCACATAACTTACATGTCATAACATATTTATATTATTGTCTTGTATAGATAATAGTATCACCACGCGCATACTCGTATCCTTCATCTATGTCCTCCGACAGTTTTGAATTTACCCCATTCTTTCATGTGAGTCCGTTCCTTAATATTACTCCTTTCCATGACATATAAGTTTATTGTAATGTTCAGTTTCAATGCGATCACAATTGGTTTTCAGCTATGTTTGACACTGCCATTGCTTCTCATGTTGATGGCTTGCCTAGATATCTTTCTTCATTGCTTTCAGTCCATGCAACCTTGGTTGTCAATGTCCTCCCTATCTGGGATTATAACGCTTTATCCTCAGCTGATATACTTTTGAAACTGAATTGTAAAAACCTTGTTGTAGTTGGAGATGATGCAGAGCCCAGATCGTTTGACAGTAGTACTCTGTCTTTGTTGGGCTCTTTGGAAGTCTCTGTCAACATACATGGTACGTTTGATTGGATCGTAATTCTATTGGTCATGTTCATATATAACCTCTACTCTTTTTCTTTTGTTATACAGATCTGAGTTTGGATGTATCTGGACCAAATCGTGTAAAACGTGGAATTCCCCTTGATCTACTGCGGACACTCAACCAGCAACATCCTAAAGCGTTATCTGGATTGAGCTTTCCTTTGTGTCGTGATCCTTTCCCGCCTCAGAAATTCTCCAGTGATGCTTGGGCATGGATTGAAGCCCAAGGGAAAGGATTCTGTAAAAGCAGAAAACCATACCCTGTTCCTGAAATGTGTTGGGGGCTAGCGTTGACCGCTGGTACATATCACTATTTTCACTTGGATGCCAATGGTTATGGGACTTTTATGACCGTGGACCATGGTTGCAAACTATGGTTTTTTGCATCTCCGAAGAACATATCAGGATTGGCCTTTGACAGTATCAATTTGTACACCGTTGGTTTCGAGGCTAGTGAACCGAACCTTGATTTATGGGATGTTGAACTTGTCGTCCTTCAGCCTGGATCTAAATTGTATGTGTTTGCTTGTTTATCTTGTATTCTATCATTGCTACACATATTCAGGATCATGCGTCCAAATCAACCTCATGCTGTATGTACTCCCATCCATACAGTCTGTCGTGGCGGTCATTATTATGCCACTACTACCCTCCGTGACACAATTGCAGGCATCTATCATACTACTGTGGCCGGCAGTTTGCTTACTAACACTGACCATGGTCCCGCTTCTCAAGCCGTATTGATGTGAATCCTCACCACTACTCTCCGTAATCTTGTCAACAATGTGCCAGCTGGGTATAGTACGTTTCATCTCATTTATATATCTTACTTTGATTCTTTCAACTCACAATTGGTTATGAACAACAGCAAGAGACTGTACTCATATACCAAACCCATACACATGGGAAGGTCTCCTCGATATGCTTTGTCTTTGCAATTTTTTCGAACTGTATGCCATTATCCAAGGAATCCAATTTCAACCAATGCCAAATGTACAGGAGTTCAAGTGTTCCATAAAGAATTGCCAATGGGCTCACTGTCTGATAAACTGGTTCTTTTCAAATCATACGTTGAAGTTGGTTGATGAAGGTTCTCCTATTACTGGCTATCATGCATATTCCAACGTTTATATCCCCTTCTTAGCTCATCAAGCCAGACTACTGACACTGTATAAGATGGAAGCCACTGACACAGGCTTGGATGGTGATCTTGATGTCACCTACAATGTCTTCAAGTCTGCTGTGGACAATTGTATTCATTATGGTCCATTGTTAGGGGACCGGTCTCCAGACCATGTCTGACTCTACCCTGAGCTTAGTCCAAGAACACGCCCACTCTTAGCACATCCAAATGACTGCTCAGCCCACCCTATCCCCTTCTGTCTTCTCTTAGTCAGCCTTGATGAGTCATATGCATGGACCTTACTCAGCATCGATTATTGTTAGTCATACTCCATTACATACTGGGGCCCAATTAGTTAAACAGTATTAGTAACTGCACAGCCACCAATGTAGTATATATAGGCAGCCTGTGGATAGAATATCCCTAGGCTGAACAATAGCAGTGTTCTTCTGGCCTACACATTGAACTGACCATAAGCTCTCTAGTGATGTCCGACCACTTGGCTAAGCCCTGCCAGTCCCTTGTCTAACTCTTGCCTGCCTCTGTGCCTGCTTGACTCCCACTTGTCACTGGCATCTGCTAGCTCTGTGGAAGGAGTTCCACAGACGTGAGCGCTCCCCTTACATCCATCATGGATAGAATATATATGTACAGATACCTTTGCATCTCAACGATCTTTCTTCTGGATGAATAAGTGTTATAGCGTTACCAAAACCAAATACTCTCCATTTGGTACGTCTTCAATTTCTTTGTTTGTTCATCTTTTGTATCTTATTATTCTGACCTGCTTGTTGTAAGCTTTTGATCATAGAGATGGATTGACATATGGTGATTCCTTGTTGGTTGACCGATTGAATATAAATCCAGTGCACAATGTGGACACAAATCCTGTTTATTCTCAACCTGTTCCTTCTAAATGCTGTCCTCATTCACCTGATCAGTCTTTGTCTAAATGTATGTTATTCTCTTATTATTGTTATAGCTGTTGCATAACGTACTTTTGTCAGGCATTCGAACACCCAAGAAATCTAGATTTATGGTTGAATGACGTATTGGATTTAAATATGATGTATTTTATGTCTATTACGTTGTTTGTTCATATGCATTTGTGTCTTGCTGTGTCCTAATACTCCTCCCTATCCCTTCCCCTATAACAGTGAATATTGTCCTGTGTGTTCTTTTTTTTTTTTTTTTTTTTTATTATTATTTTGGTTCATGCTTCTATCCCTTGTTTTGTTAGGTATGTTTATTCGTATTTGGTTTGCCATGTTTCATTTGTTGTACAATCTTATTTTGCAGTTTATGCCCTTTCTTTGACAGTCACTATGGTCAACCTCCCAAGTCTGTTATTGGGCGTAAACATGCTCTTTGTAGTCTTCCTTGCCACCTCTTACATTGACCCCTATACTACCCAGTATGTATATTTGATGTTGTTATCTAATGACAAGGTCTAACACTGATAATTAGGCCTGTACCATCTATTGTTTCGAACAAACATTCAGTTCCTGCTTCATGTCCCAATTCAAATGCTTTCTGCAATACTTGTTTATTGACGTTTGTCCATACAACAATGGTCCACAGTATTGTGCCTGCCATATCTTTGGCTTACCTCCATACTGACCCGTGAGTTCAACCTATTGTTACTAATCTATCAGTTTTAATTGGCTTGCTCAGACCTAGTCTGTCTGTGGTTCCATTTAAGTATTATCCTTATGTTTCGTATGTTGTCTTTAATGCGTCCTTTGACATTGTGTCATTATCCTCTTGGCATACAACTATGAGTAACTCTCTCTATCCTCTTCAGTTCAATGATCATTGTATTGCGAAAAACAAAATGTACACCAGTTCCCGTATGGGGAAATGCTCCAATTCTGCATGCAATGCATGTACTTGCTTCTCTGCTCATATGGGTGCTGCAAACAATGCTTTTTATCTGCACGCTACTGCGCATACATCTTATATGTTTAGGTTCTCTGTGTCCAAGTATGAATGGACTTCCGACGTTCCCTTCTTTTGTTTTCATTCTTGTGCATCCCGTATCATCTATTTCATTGTTCGGTCCATTGGTCATGTATTGGCCCTTTTGTATAAAGATGTTTGTGTGTCCTTTGCTTTGTGGGGTTTTCCTGATATTTTGCGTCACCTGTCTCGACCTTTTCCTCCTTGGCTTACCTTTCTTGGTCTCTCTAAATATCGTCCATCTGCTGTGATTGCTCATCTATGCCATTTGAATACTGTGCGGTCCATTTTACCACGTCTTAGGTATGTATTTTTCTATCAAAAAATACTTTTGTTCCATGTTGGTCATTCTATCAAAGGACATTGCAGTGCTCTTGACCTCATCCTTCGATTCACTTCAGGGTTGAAGACTCCTGATGACATCCCAAATTTTTCATTTCTTGCTAATGCTTATATGTCTACATTTACCTTGATCCTTACTTTGTCGCATGTCATTGGTGTGCTATGTCCTTGTTTGTTCAAAGTACCACCTTGCTGCGTAGTCGCTTCTTCTTGCCGATTGTGTTTGGTTGGCAATAGAGACACCTCCCATAAGCTTTTTGAGTCTCATGTTGGAGGTGGCCTCACGTACCCTTTCTCATTGCATGAAGTCGAACCATATGTCATAGCTGGTCAGGTGAATGTTGCTCCTGACTCTATTTTTAAGTATGTGTCTCATACCGATTCTGTTGATCTGTTATCATACCCAGTTGAAAAAGGGTTTGTTCATGCTAATGTGTCTGTTGTTGTTCTAGCTCAACACTTGACCGTGCTTGAGCTCAGACAACTGGCTAAGATACATTCAATCAGATTCCCTACAGGTGTGCATCGCGCTGACATGATTGATACATTTGAAAATCACATGTTTAAACTGTACCCTGTGTACTTCAGTCTTCTGGGTTGACAAATGTCGACGTGCTAAAAATACAATGCAAAAATCTGAATCTCGTACAAAGGTCAAATCTACTATCACACCTTCTTTGGAAGCTGACATCATTGTCAATCTAGAGTCAGAATGTACAGACCCCTTTGCGAGTGCTAAGTTTCCTCCTGCCCCATTAAATCCGGACTTGGCTCACACTGTTTTAAAAGAATTTTGCAAAGAATGCGATCCTCTTAGGGTGGAGGAAGCTGGGTGTGCTGTATGTGGTCTTCTCACCTCTAAAACTGACATGCATCCTCTGAAAACAATTAAAGGTTTGCTGACCATGCTTATAACGCCTGTGTTACCAGACGTGAACGTAAATCTCCATTGGACCCTGTTACAGATGTGGAAGGACCTGTCCTGGATACATATTGTGACTCTGTGTGTGCTTCATGTCAATCTTGTCTGGTCAGGGGTGTCATTCCTACCAATGCTCTTGCAAATAGTATGTGGCTTGGTCCTATACCTAAAGAACTTCATTCACTGTCCTTTGCAGAACAGATACTCATCACCAAGGTAAGGAAGTCTCTTTGCTATGCTCGAGTGTCAGCATCAGGCTTACACAGGATGAAGGCCCATGTCGTGTCATTTGAAGCTCCTATTCATAAGGTTTACAATATATTACCTCCACCCCAAAAAGACATAGATGATGTGCTTGTGATTATGTTCACTGGTCCTTGTAAGCCTACAGCTGACAATATGAGGAGAGTACCTTTGCTAGTAAGACAAAATGTCGTCAAGAGAGCTCTTGAATGGTTGAAACTTAACCATTCTGACTATCGTGATGTCACAATTTCGTATGATAATCTCAATGGCTATGTGGATAATGAATCTCCGGTATCTGTTATTTATAGAGAGTCAGAAAACTTAGCTTCCACAGTTACTCCCAGCGTCTTCAACAATCCTGGCGAGGAAGGTGTTGTTGATGGAGATTGTCCATTCATTGTTCACGGTCTTATTGGAGATGATCTGGATAATTGTACTACTGAACAAATAAAGGGCATAGCTTTTCAGCATTGGAACTTGGGGGGTAAGGCCTTGCGTGTTGGTTACTCTAGTATACCTAAGAACTCTTTCAACGACATTACCCTCTATCCCCTGATGTTTCCCTGGCTATTTCCCTATGGTCTGGGTGGAATTGGCTCTGAAAATGGTGTATCTGTTACACAGCATGTACGGAATCTTCTCGTGTATCATGATAAACAATTTCAAACTGACACTGCGTTCCCGTTCGTAGCTTTCAGTCACAGCCAGGTCAAGGCTGCCACTACCAGTGGGTTTTTGGCCACAGATAAACTTAATTTTGGTGACATATCTCAACGTTTAATGTCTGTCAATCTGTCCTGTCGGACCTTGCTAAACGTCTTGCATGTGGTGATGTTGTGGTCCCCAAAACTGAAAATGAAAAATTGTGTTATAAAATAATCAAGGATATTGATAGTGTGGCGGGAAAGGTTGAAGGTTCTATTACCAGTAAGAAGTACATGAACAATGAAATATGGTCCTTGGTTGCATGTAGAGGGGCTCCCTCCTGGTATATAACCTTATCTCCTGCAGATATTTGTCACCCCATGTGCATATATTATGCAGGTTCAGATGTGGAATATAAACCGGCAATACCTGCTCCTCAGGATGAAGCTTTTTGTTGAATTGCACAGAATCCTGTTGCCGGTGCTAGGTTCTTTGATTTTATGATCAGCAGATTTGTTAAACATGTGTTGGGCGTAGATTCTGAACATTCTGGTATATATGGCGATCCTTCCACTTACTATGGTACAGTAGAACAGCAAGGTCGTTTAACTTTACATTTACATATGCTTGTCTGGATTGCTGGTGGAGTAACCCCAGATGAGGCTAGACAGAAGATAATGGATCCTAATTCTCTGTTTCAGAAAGAATTGGTAGAATATTGAGAGAGTGCCCATCGTGGTGATTTTTTCAACGGCACTGAAGATGATGTCAAGGAAGCCATTGCTCGGGCACATGAACGTCCTGATTATGTTGATCCAACGCGCACTCTTCCTGTAGCGCCTCCAGAACCTTGCCCTTGTGGTTGCTCCACATGCAAACAATGCATCGCTTTACAGACCTGGTGGGATTATTTCCGTACAACTGTTGATGAAATTGTATTCAGAACCAATTGACATACATGTCAAAGTACCATTGATAAGAATGGTCAACAAAAGAAGAATAAAGAATATGAAGGGTGTCTAAATAGAGGGTACTGCAAAGGATGTTTTCCTCGCCCTCTATACTCCCAGACAGAAGTCGATCCATCAACCGGTTCAATCAATATGCATAAGTCTGAACCCAATATAAACACTTTTACCGCCATTGTTACCTATATATTCCGTTGCAATACAGACATCACTAGTTTATGCTCAGGTACCACAGTTAAGGCTGTTTTAAAATATGTTACCAAGTATGTTACCAAACCACTAGCTCAATATTTGAGGCCATTTCTTCTGTATCTGTGAAGCATAATGATTTAGTTCAAGGTCCGTTACCATCCCAAGAGAAAGCGAGATCACTTTGACCAAAGTAGTCAATGTTCTGAGTGCTAAAACTGAGATGGGGTCGCCCATGATATGTATGTATCTGCTTGGTAACCCTGACCATTATACTGACCATGCATTCAGCAATCTGTACTGGCCTTCATTCATAAGGGAAGCTGGTCTAGCTTG
>JABCKQ010008904.1:0-14279 GCA_018857305.1 Termitomyces sp. T159_Od127 | reverse complement strand
ACAAAACAGAGACGAAAACACAACAAACGAGACGGGTTACGGCAATATCAAGACTAGAGTACCTACTTACTACTCTACGACTTATATACTACGCAGTATGTATAGCCTGGGGCTCAGGCCCAGGTTCCAGCAGCGGGTCGTGGCGCCGGGGCTTGGGGTGAGACCCGGGGGCCGTGCGGGGCAGAGCAAGATTAAGACATGTCGCGCAGCGCGGAGGTTTTGCACTGGAAGCGCAGAGACATGCGGTGGTGGGGTGGTGAGGAGGGAGCAGGAGCGGGGCGTGGCGTGAGAGGTCGGCGGCAGTGATGCGTGATCATGATGCGTGATAGGGGTCTTGGCATGGGCCGGAAGTGATGGGTGGTGCCGGCGCTGATGTGGTGTGATAGCTGAGACCCGGCGCTGATGTGGCGGTCATGGCGGTGATGGCTGGGGATGCCGCAGGTGGCGGTGGCTGGTGGTGTTGATGGGCAGTGATGGCCGGTGATGGCCGGGGGAGTTGGCCGGGTAGCGGTCTGGCCCCGGGGCGGTCGTGGGGGTGGTTTTGGGAGGGTTGGAGTCCCGGAGGTTGGTAGCGGGTCGTGACAAATTGTGTGCTACGTTTGTGATAGGCAAGTCCTGGGCAACAGACAAACCAAAGCGGTGGGAGGAGGTCCACCAGTGCTGAATGAGACAAGGTCACAGAGTCTGTCACAAGAAAAGGGGAAGTACCTTGCCATGGCATGATCAAGTAGTCTGCCAGTTGAGTAAACTGGTCCACTGGCTGAGTAAACTGGTTTACATCTGCTAGGAAGGATTCTACATCTCCCAGAGACAAACCAGCAGAGGTAGGTGAAACAAGGCAAACCTTGTGGGGAGAACAAGCAGGTCTCTTTTTCTGTCTATGCCATGAGGCTGTGCTTGGAGAAGGTGGGTGGGAGGAAGGAAAAAGAGGAGCAGAGAAAGCACCATGATTTGTATGCCCTGGAGAGCCAAGAAGGGCAGGAAGGGATGACAAAGGGAAATCAGAAGATGGGTCAACAGCCTGTCCAAGATGACTGGGAGGGGGGAATACTGGAAGAGGAAGGGTTACAGCCAGAAGTGGATGGAGTAATGCCAGAAGCAGGGAAGGGAACACCAAAAGGAAAAGGAGGAATGCCCAAAGTGGGCAATGTATCACTTGAATGAGTGGGAATACTCAAAGAGGAAGGAGGAATGCTAGAAATGAGAACTTGTAAGGAAGGAGAGCTGGTAGCTCAAGCTGGAAAAGAAACCAGAAAAAAACCCCCAATGGAGTTCACAGAAGATGGGGGTATCCCCAGAGAAAAGGATTGGGGCAAGGGAACAGGAGAGCCTCCCCGACTATCTGTTAAGAAGTCATTTGTAACCGTGTTCATGCTTGCTTTTGTCAGGTTCTGCTGACCACAGGGGCTCAGTCCACTGGGCAAGTACTTTACATGGTGAGCACTGTGTCCACAGACGCAGGATACCAGTAGGGGCGTGAGGTGTAGGAGACCAAAGCAGGGTAGTAGAAATGGGCGGAGGGTCACCAGTAACGCCAGGATGGGGGCGAGTGCTGGGGAGGAGTGGGGGACAAGTGCTGGGGGTAGGCGCAAGCCCCAGGAAGACAGGAGAATGGAACAAGCGAGTGCCAGTGCGCGAGTGAGTTCTGGGGAGCAATGAACTGGGGGTGACGGAACTTAGCGAGTCCTGGAGATGGAAGCAAGAGGAGCGGAGATTAAATGAGCCAAAAGGGGAACGAGTCAAGATAAGATAAGGGGAGAGGGAACAGAACGAGTTGAGACTGGAGGCTGGAGACAGAAGAAACAAGGGAGTTTAGAGGTTGGCAAAGAGATGAAGAGTAAAGCAGAGTGGAATTAGAGTACGAGACAAATAGAGGTGACGTATAGGAGCTGATACAAGATGAGTACAATAAGAAATGAAGCAGAGTCAAAAAATAGAGACCGGGATGTGCGAGACTATGAGATGGAGACAAAACACAACAAAACAATACAAGAGGTATGGTAATATCAAGACTAGAGTACTACTTACTACTCTACGGCTTATATACTATGCAGTAGGTAGGCTCTGGAGCTCAGGCCCAGGTTCCAGTGGCGGGTCACGGTGCCAGGACTTAGGGTGAGACCTGGGAGTTGCACAGGGTGGCATAAGGGGTTGAGACATGTTGCATGGCACAGAGGTCTTGCACTTGGAATGCAGAGACACGCAGCAGTGAGGCTAGGGTTTAGTGAGGAGGGGAGCAGGAGCAGGGCATGTGGAGATCAGGTCAGCAGTGATGTGTGATTGTGATGCATGATGGGGGTCTTGGCACAGGCCAGGGGAGTGTTGGGTGTTGCCGGTGCTAGCTGATGTGGCGGCTGCAGTTGGGGAAGTGCTGGGGATAGCCAGGGTCAGTGCTGATGTGGTGGTCATGGGCGGTGATGGCCAGGGGAATCCCAGTGGTGGCGGTGGCTGGTGGCGGTGACGGATGGTGATGGCTGGGGGTTGCCAAGGTGGTTGGCTGGGTAGCGCTTTGGGCCCAGGAGGGTTGTGGGGGTGGCTTTGGGGGTTTTGGAGTCCCAGGGGTTGGTAGCGGGTCGTGACAGCTTTATCAGAAGGAATGTTCTCATCATCCACAGCATCTTCCACCAAGACTGCCAAGGGCAACTTCCCCTTGCGCAATGGTCCAAAAATATAAGAATGGGGAGTGGTGGAGACAGACCTCAGGCCACCAAGTTGCAAACATGTTCGATGTTGAAGGTCGGATCCAGAGGTAGCTGAGCAGGAGGGATCCGACAAAGAGGAGGATGACGCCATAAGAAACACGAAGTAAACTGACAAAATGAAGTGCGCGTATTAGGATGATGAGGATACGAGTTCAAGATAGTCAAGGGCATGTGATCGTCCGTCTCAACAAAAACCGCGTCACGCGATCATTTCAGTGTCTTTATTCCGCGTACTTATAACTCCTTCTCACGCGTCTATTTCTCCCAGAAAGTACTACCTCTTCTGGGACTCCCTGCTCATGCTGTTCACAGGCACAGGTGACAGGTCCCATACCTCTCTCACGAGGATACGAGTATTTTGTCACACGTCCCTTACTTCTTCCGTGCACTTTGACAGAATCAGACAGATACGCCATTGATTATCTGCAGTGTATTGCTATGTCTTGATTTCCCTGGTGTTTTGGAATGCACTGCAGTTCATGATTGAATATTTTTGTCAATGCTGAGCATGTCTATAAAAATCAATTGATTTCCCTTGGCTAGCTCATTGTCATACTAAGCAGTCTCCTTTAGGATCCGCTCAGACCTTGGTGTTGAATAAAAATTATGCCTAGGGCTGTGCTGATAGCTGTGCAATGCAATGCCTGCTCTAAAAGGCTATGCATGGTGAATTATATGTACTTCTTCGATGCCTAGCTTTTCCATCATTCTTTGGTCTCCTCATGGAGTCATCTTCAAATGACGTTGAACTTGTCCCATCCTTGAACAGAGATCGAAGCATTTACAGCATCATCTGGAGCTGCCTTACCACTATATTTATCTGTACTTGGATCGCCCTCCATCCTAATATTCCTTTAGATCATGAGAGCTTTATGCTGCGTCGTTTGAAGACCTTCGTTTTCGCATTGTTAACCCCTGAACTTATTGTTCTGTGGGCTTTACGTCAATGGGTTGCATCCCGAAGACTGAAAAAACAATATGCAGGTATGTCAAATTGTTTTTGATATCAATTGGATCCACTTTTAATAACCATGGAAATGGTGCTCAGAATTCTCCTGGACGCAAACTCACGGTTTTTTTGCAATCATGGGTGGCTTTCGACCTCCAGGCTTTCGGCCCCCGGGCTCGCTACCCGGGCCATCTAATGACATTATTGCCTACTTGAACAGTTTGAATAATCTAGGCAACGTCGCGAGTGTTACTGAGAAAGAAATCTTGGACAAAAGCAAGGGGGATGCTTTAACTAAATCATTCGCCCTTCTTCAGGTCGGATGGTTTCTACTTCAGTTTCTGGCGCGCACAATCCAGCGTCTTGCCATTACTGATCTTGAAATTGTAACGATTGCATATGCTATTCCAAACTTCGTGACATATTTCTGCTGGTGGAACAAGCCTCTAGATGTCACATGTCCACTCATAACCACCGTTGATTCGAGCCGCGGGGAAACTCGCGAAGTATAAGTTTCCATCTCCCTTTCGAACAAGAGGAAGGTCAACAAAGTTCTCAGACTTTGCCTGTTGAACTTGTAACTCCCATAGATCCCCCTTATCACCAAACTCCAATGTGCCCCGGCGTGCCTCGAAGTTCGACAGTGAACGAATCATGTCGTAGTTCAATGGAAACACAGTCACGCAACGACACTCCCATCTTAACAAGCGACAACTGCCATGTTGGCAGCACATCTGTAGGCCATCGTTCCGATCCTGCTATACCTCTCTTGGAACCAGCAGTTCTGTTAGAGCGGGCTAGTCACACATTTTCATCCAGCATACTACCTGTTCATCGGATCCCCTCGAGAGAAAGCGTCACCATCAAAATCCAATCACGGAATAGTTGCATTGATTTCGTGTATGGGTCTGCATCCTTGTTAATGAAAGACAAGGACTCAGTTACTTTTGACCCTGACGGGGTCTATATCAGCGGCACGTTAGGACACGAGGCCTCAGAGGATTTCTTCGCTGAGCTGCTTGCCGCTGGGATAGCTATGATTTTTGGTGCGACTCATTGCCTCGCCTGGAATCTTGAATTTCCGACTGTCTCTGAGCAAATACTATGGCGTATATCTTCAATCATCATAACTTGCACACCACCATTTATTTTTTGGGCTTTACAACGTCCACTGCTAGTACTTGGGTGGCCAGGCTACTTGATTTTAGGGCCTGCTGTAGTATTAGTGTTCCTCTACATTCCTGCTCGCCTGTGTCTTCTCATACAGATGTTATTGGTCTTGAGAAAGCCCAACCCAGGCATCTACACTCCTGTTAACTGGGTAGAATACATACCTCACTTCTGATTTGACAAGTAGAATTAGGACATTAGCAGTACTCTTGTATGTAGTGTCCTTGGACTTGATCATGACCATGACCCTGTGGACATTTCCTAACCTATCACTCGAGAGCTATGTACAATTCTGAATGACTCTGAGTCCTGGATATGTCTTCAAGATAGTACGTGAATGATGAAGAAAGTTTACAAGATCAGGTTGAACATTTGGCCCGACACCTCCGCATGTTTATACCATCGGCTGAGCCCACTACGAGCACCAGTATTGTATATTATATTCTGTTCTTTTTTCCTTGCAAACGAAAACATGCCCTCACCTAAAGACCTCATAAACGCACTACTTCAACTTACGCCACAACTACAAGCCGATCACTATGTATCGTAATCAAGATACGATATTGGTACCTAGGCTAGGTCGGTAGATTGGTATACTCGCATATTTAGTCTTCAGATCAATATACTGACACCCATTTCGATTTTGGAGGGACGCGACAATGACATGATGCATCTTGAGGTCAAGGCTGCGATTGCCCCCATCAGAGACCTAGAAACAGAAAGAAAGAATTCACTATCTCATAATATCCCAATGCCTATATTCATCCATCATTCTACGTCCTAGGACGCCTCGCCTGTCGACATCCGTCCATATATGCATACCCCTTCCTTCCGCCTTCTCCTCCCCTCCCTGCCACTCAAATCCAATGCCTACCTTATCGTAGCACCCAGAAAGCTCGGAACCCTCTTCACCTCCTTCCTCTTCGCCCACACCTCTACCACACTCATCTTCCCCTCTCCATTCGCAATGACGATCTTCGTCCCCGCCCCATTCAGCACGCTCCCCACTATCGCTTGCCTTTCGCTTCCGCCCCCTTCCCCTTCAGCCCGCCCATCGGCTGTCTGGGACTGGGATTGCGAGGAGGAAGAGGGAGAGATGGAGGGAGGGGGGACGAGAGTGGTGACGTGCCGAAGGGAGGGGTAGGCGTGGACTGCGATTGCGTTGGTTGGGGTTTCGCGCGGCCAAGGGAGGAGAGGGAGGGAGAGGGACATGCTCGTGGAAAGGGGGTTGGGAGTTGTGTTTGTGCTGGTGCGAGTATGAGTGTTTGTGATACGGGTGGTACGGGTGATACGGGTGTTGGTGTTGATGTTGATGTTTGTGAGGTTGACGGGGGTGTTCGTGGTGTTCGTGGTGATGCTGGTCGAAGAAGGGAAAGAGGAGGGAGTACGAGAGTGCGTTGTGAGGATTTCTTTGCAGTGTGGCGAGAAATGGATACTCGTAATCGGCGCATAGAGCTCGAGTTTACCGGGCGTTGTAGCGTTTGAATGCTGGATGAGAGGATTGACGTTCCACAGCTGCATTACTCCTTCTACGTCACCCGTCGCGAGGAGACGGGGCTGCCAAGGGCAAAACGCGAGAGCCTGCACCGATAACCCATCAGACCCTGTTAACCCTCATCGATCGTGTGGCGCACATACCGAAACGGCACCACCGTGCTGCATCTTCTTCCTTCTCTGCACAAACTCACCCACGTCCATCGGTACCCTCTCCTTTCCGTTGCCATCCCAACAATAGACAATTCCGCTTGAATCTCCACTTGCCCAAATCCTCCCATCGACATTCCATTCCAAAGCGGTAATACACCCCTGGTGCCTCGTTACTTTCCTCGCTTGTTCCTTCATCCCGCTCACATTCTTCAAGCCAATCCTCGTGTCATAATGTCGTATGGTCCCCTTCTCGCCACCAATACTCACTATATCTCCGTTCGCGTTCCACGCCATGGCACTGACGGTCTTCTTATTCATCCAGCTCACAACTTTCTTCCTCGCCTTGATATCCCAAAGCTGTACCAGGCCCGTGCTCGTACCAACCGCCAACAGATCTCCGGCCGGAGCACACTTCAACACCTTGAGGTCGCCATCACCCTCCCTCAACCTCAACAGTTGACCTACCTCCTCCCCAGTGGCGATATTCTTATAATGAACTCGATCCCCGCGACTGAAGAAGATGACATTGTCTCCGGAACAACTCATCACCGCCCCAACACCAGGAGGCGCCGCAAAGTCCCACGTAATTTTCGTATTTCTCATGAAATGTTTTGCGGAACACTCGGGGTACGTCGGGACTGTAGGCGTTGAAGCGAGAGAGGCTGAAGACACGCTCCGCATGAGCGCCATACCCGACCGACTGATCAAACCATCGTCGGGACCAGGGCTGCACGCACGAGACGTGGAAGTGAAGGAGGAGGCGGAGCTGAGTGGACGAGGGTGGTGAAGAGGAACACTAATGCCGATGCCAGTGAGATCGAGCTCGGATGTATGAATTGGACGTGTGCGTGGGAGACGGTCGAGGGTCTGCGAGGCGGGAAAGGTGGTGAGTTACAGTGGTGCGAGTCTAAGAAAATTGATCAAGGGACTCACACGAGGCGTGATAGAGGGAGACACGCCTCTAAGCGCGTTCTGGAGGCCCACAGAGATCGAGGAGACCCTTGCACGCTTTCTGAGGATTGGTCCGCCCACATACGCGCTGACGGACGCAGACTCTGCCTCGTCGCCGAGGGAGAGGAGACGTTTGCGTGGAACGTTAATGGGTGCGCTGGGAGTCACACTGGCAGCTGGAGCCGGCATGGCCGAGCTCGAGCTCAAGCTGGGTGGATCCATGGCTAATGTTATAGGACAGGAAAGGTTTGCAGCAAAGAACAGGAGATTTCAGAATTACCCAGGTTATAGTGATCGCATTTGTATGTATTGACGTGTTATTTGGCTCCATATATGGCCATGTCCAATTTTAGCTCATTGTTTTTCCTCCACTGTTCTCTCGCCATAGTGGGTGTGATAATTTGTGAGAACAGTTTTACACGCCGCCACGAGTCATCTTTGACTCCGTAGCTAGCAGTGGCCATGGCCGTGTTTGTCTCGAGCTCTCAACGACTCAACTTGTCTGTTCGCCGAGTCGGGTTCGCGAATGTTCAAGTGCCTCCGCGCTACGACTTATTAGGCGTTCTTCATACTAGCTTCACAACCTATTCGGCAACTGTCGGGCCAGATCTTATAGCTTTCACTTGATCATTAAAAGCGTATCGGCGACTCTCTCATCTCCAATCTCGCAGTCTATTTCACTAAAGACCAACCATTCCACAAGCTACATTGCCTCAATAACATTCTGCGGCTAGTTGATTAGGCATATCGTATGAGTACCTGACTTACAAAGATGTTGTCGCCGTTGAAGACTTCGTATCCGGACTACTGAGGAACTTGCTCAGTAAGGAAGGTATACATTCATTGATTGAGATAATAAGGTGGATCAAACAACGCTTTTAGTTAGTCGTATCACATCATGTGAGTTTTGGGACTTCCAATCAACCAGCTGCCAACTACAACCTGTCATAATTCGGTCTGCAATGGTCTCTCCTAGCCTTTGTACTGCCGTCGCTCACATGTGTATTTCATCTTTCTTTCAGGAATCACGTCAAGCAACTCAGTGCATGACGAGGAAGTCTACTGTCATCATCTAGATCCCTACGCATCTTATGTGATTGCTCCTCTTTATAGTCTCCAGTGTCTATGGAATCGCAAACACGAAGACATTTCCGACTTCAATTGCGTGTTCGGTAAGCTCCTCCCTGATAGTTCTCTCTGGTCCATCACGTCATACTGGTCCCAAATTTCTTGTTCACTCAACAGCGACTGGTACTGATTCTGATCATCAAAGGTCCAACACTCGTGACACTTATACATCCAAGAGTTTTGAGGGTAAGGATAGCATCAATATCTCACAAGGAATCATCTCCCCGTCTCTTGCGGACGTTGCAGCATCATCTGCGGCACAAATAGATACTTTTCTATATGGTGGACTCCGATATGAAGGGCCGACTTACCATCATGTCCGAAATGTTCGGGAAGAACCTAGGACAGGTGGATCCTTGCTTCAGCTGAATGTTCGACAGTATGGTATCGTTTTTTTTTTTAACTGGTTATTTAAACCAGAATTGAGACAAGAACGTGCTTGCCAAGAAGTAACGAGTCGTAGCGAAGGGGACTTGTATCATACAACAAAGGTTGAATCTCGTGGGCCTGACGCTTAGGTATGGTGTCAATAGGACAAATACTCACTTTTTAGAAGACTTGGTGCTTTTACTGTCCGGCCCTCGAATATCGAGATGTTAGAGAAAGAACTTCCAACATCAAACGGAGAAAAAAGAGGTAATGTCACTTGTTATCTTGGCTGAACCGTAGTTCGACATGCTGTGCTTCTTTACCCAAAAGGAGGATGAAAAATCTATATCAGCGCACTAATGTCTCGTACGGGTACCTGTTCACCTCGCCCACCTGTAAAATAGCCTTACTTCGATGGTCATTGCGCTTCCTGCCGTGGGCCGAATTTTATCTCTGCAAGAGACAGAATCTTCGTCCAATGGATTTGTACCTGCTTCGTCATGCAATGACAGAACAACTTTGGATATTGTCTGGAGCTGCCTTACAACCATCTTTGCCTGTACTTGGATCGCCATCCACCCAAATCTCCCAGTAGATGGAGAGCGCCCTTTCATACGTCGTCTCAAAATCTTCGTCATTGCGCTGTTCTTTCCTGAACTCATCATTTCATGGGCCACACGGCAATGGTTGGCGTCTCGTAGATTGGCACGTAAATACAAAAGTGCGTCAAATGAGTCGAGCAAATTGCGTACCACAGCTCACTCAGAGTTATTATGCTTTTCAGAATATAAATGGTCTCAAACACATGGCTTCTTCGCGATTATGAGCGGGTTTCGAGTTCGTGATGCCGATGGCAGTTCTGGCACATTGAACACAGATGACCTCGAGCAGTACTTGCAAAACAGAACCATCACAGTCTCAGAGGAGGAAATTCTTGACAGAAGCAAAGGAGAACTCCTGTCAAAAGCCCTTGTCCTTCTCCAAGGTTCTTGGTTTGTACTGCAAGTCCTGACACGTGCAGTTCAGCATCTTGCCATCACTGAGCTTGAACTTGTCACGCTTGCATATGCCATTCTAAACTTTGTCATCTATTTCTGTTGGCGGAACAAACCTCTTAATGTCCAGTGTGCAATTATAATCAACTGTCACCAAACAGTCACAACTCAAACCAAGGCTTTACCATTCTTGGGGACAGACATGTTTACCTTCTCTGAATGTAATGCCAGTCAATGTACAGATAAAACTGCAGGTGGACCTTCAGGATCTAATCACAACCTCCCATTGACCAACCAATTTCCTGGTCCACACTCTTTGTCAACCTTTCAACTGAACAAGGATATCCAAGATGGCTCCAATATCAATAACTATGTTGCTCCTGATCCTATTTCTTCCCACTCTCAAGTATCCAACACATCATTTGTAGCTCAAAGATTATACAGAAATGGAACAGCAAGTTCAACTGCTCAATCAAACTCTCAAACTATGTTTGACATGGACCAATCACAAACAGAGGCTACTGCAATTAAATTCAGCCCTTTCTCATCTTCCACATCAAATGAGTTGCATACCTCTGGTGCTAACAGACTAGGAGTCTCTGTAGCAGCTCCTGCCACATTATCTACCTTGATTGTGCCTGAGGAAGAGATGCCACATTCTGAATGTCATTCTGTATGTGGTAGGAATCCTTTTAGCATTCATAGTCACAGTGAACATTCTACACATGGATCAACTTGCTCAGGTCACAGATTCTGGTTATCTATTGAGATGTCATACCATGAATGTGCAGGGGTCTTGTGCAAATCCCTCAAATTCTGGAAAATCCAAAGTCTTATGCATTACATTGGTATGCTCACCATAGGTGATGATTCAGAAAATGGCCCATATGCATCTGGAACATTGACAGCTAAAGAAAAAGTTGTTCCTTTGTTCTTAGGCTACATGTCTGGTATCATATTTGGTGCCACTCATTGTCTGGGGTGGCACTTTGAATTTCCATCTCCAGCTGAGAAATTGTTATGGCATGTATTATCAATTGCCATTACTTCCATTTCACCCTGTGTAATCTTCTATCATGCTATGGAATGGGTTATAATCTTGTTTGACTCTAATTCCTGCCATTGCAAGCATGTTCTAGCAAAGGTGCCACTTGGGATATTGAGGATGTTCCTTGTTTTCTTAAAATACTTTGATTATGCTATCCTACTAACTAGTTTATTAGTCTACCCTTTAGCACGTTTAACACTCTTGACTCAAATGTTTATAGTATTGAGAAAGCTTGATCCTAGAATTTATAGCTCAGTTGACTGGATTACCTACATACCTCATCTTTGATACTGGTTTCAGATCTGTAATTGATTGAAGTCTTATTTAGATCTTCAATTGGTTTATAAATATTGTGTATGCATAGGCAAGTTGTAACTACTTGTATATGCCAGTTTTATATGAGTTTGTTACTTTCTTATCTTCAATGTATTTTTTTTTCACATAATTAGGAGATTGTTATTACTTATTCAAAACATAGAATAGAGTTGAGCTCTTCAACCTCTATTTCCTTCCTAGATGTATTTTCATCTCTATTTCTTCTTCTTTCATATCTTTCACTTCAGTTTTGTGTTTTAGATGTCTTTCAGTTATTCTGAGGCCCTTTCCATGCCTTGCTTTTTGTGATTATGTAATGTAACATTGGTGCATGGTGCTGAATTCAACATCATACTTTTTACATAGTTCTTTATTTGTAGATTTGCAAAAAAAATGCAACAATTGGAATCTTAAGACTGGCTCCTTTTCAATTTCTTTACTAGATAACTAATCAATTAAGTAGCACTTATTGTGCACATCTTTTGATATACTTTGGATCTCCCTTGGTCAGCTGTGTGATTGAGCCATAGTTTTCAAAGGTCATCCTCTTAAAAAACTCAACTTGCATTTTTTACTCTTATGCATTGACATAAGCTTTGAATACAATTGCTCTTAAATGGATTTTTGCTTCAATAATCTGTCTAGCCCTGGCTATGATGTGAAATTATGTTATACTGTAATGAGCACTGTATATAACAATATGTTTCAAATCAATTCTATTTTTTTATTCATCATGCTAGCTGTAACTCACTTGTGCAATGTAAAAACTACAAGATTGATCTAGACATTCACTAATTGTCCATGTTCAAATTGTTTAATCCTTGAAAATATGAAGTATCAAAAGTGAGGTATGTAAGTAACCCAATTAATGGATGTGTAGACACCTGAATTGGGTGTTCTCAAAAGAACAAACATTTGAACTAGCAATAGCAGATGTGCTGACATACAAAGTAACTTACTTATCTGCACAGAGGGAATATATAATTTCAAGACCAATCATCTCCTTGTTTGAAGCAGTATTGTCATAATTGAACTGAATTGATAAGAAAGTTTTGAATATATGGGAGGATAATGGCATAGACTAGTAGATAAGCAATAATTAATGATGATGTGTGCTATAGTATAGCTTCACTGTAAGGGCAACCTCCAGGAGTTGTGGCTCAATCACATAACTAGCAAAGGGAAATCTGAAGTTATGTTAGGCATGATAATTAACAATACAATGGTAACTAATCACCTAGCATAGGGAATCTGAAGAGAACAAGTCTAAGGATCTTTGCTGCTTGGTGCAGTGCATCAGTGGGTGGTGGAGGCATGAGAACAACTGTATAAGTGACTGAAGCTAATCTTGACCTTGGATAATGCTTGAGGAAGGAGTGCAAGAAGTTCTGGGGGTCTCCTAAAAAGAAAATGACCTTTGGAGATCCTAGAACAAGCCCCAAAGGTCTAGAGCAAGCCATAGGGGTCCTGGGGAGTGGCATAGGAGGTCAGCTGAGGCATAGTGACATGCCAAAAATAAAAGTCCCCTGACATTCACTCTCGCTTGGAAACTTGAAATTTCAAGCTATACAGTAGATAATTCCAAATATCACTGCAATTCCACAAGCTAGGCTGTCTACAACAATGTTTTGCTTTTTAGCAAGGGTTGCAAAGGCATATGTATGGACAGATCCACCTCTCACAACAAGCTTGGAGAATTCTGCAGTCAAAAAGTGAACAATGATGTAGAAGAACATTGAGACAGCTTGTTGGAAGATTAACAAGTTGCATTGCATGAAGATGATGCATTTGGTGTATTCAATCACTGTGTGCATTACAATCTGGAGAATGAACCAAGTGACCTGGAGAATGACCAAAATTTTTGCAAGAACATCTCCTTTACTTCAATCCTGGATTGAAATAGTAATGCCATGACTTTTTAGATATGGTTCAATATCATCTGGATCCAAGAAAAGAGATTTGTTTGGATCATTTAGTTTGCAAACTTGAAAGCCATCCATAATTGCAAAGAACCCATGTGTCTGAGTATATCCATATTCTAAAATAACAGACAATGAGCAAAGGCCTTATGTATAAGCAGGATTAAAACACCTTGATACTTATGCACCATTTTGCAAGACAATACCCATTGCTGTAATGCCCATAGGACAATGAGTTTAGGAGCAATCAATGCCAAGGCAAAGATCTTGAAGTGGCATAATATCAGCCAATTGGAATGAATAAAAATCCAGGAACAGGCAAAAATAGTGGTGAGACAGTTTCAGATGATACCCCAAATACTTCTATCATTGCATGATGAGGCAGCAGGTGCAAGCTTACAAGGTATCAATGATGATTGATCCAAAAGTTGCTGCAAGGCAAGTGGAATAGTCATCTGAAGGCAATTCAGTAGAGAGAGTTTAGAGGACCAGCTGCTAGTGGCATCCCAATCTTTTTTGTAAGTGCAAGCTGTGATAATCTTCACAGCATAGTCAAAAAAAGCATGATTGAAGGATAGATCTGAATTTGATCATCATTTAATTCATTGTTTTTTTCTCCATTTGAGCCCAAAATTCTCATGTACTAGTAGTACATCTAAAGTAAGCTGTTCAATGCTTTAGAGACCAGTTTTGTTAGAATTGTATGTGAGATTATTCCCTCAGTCCGATATAATCAACTATATCAGCTATATCTAAGAACAATGTGGGTTTATTCTATGGTCCAGTTAGTAAGTGAGTGTGATGTTATCAATATATCATGTACCCTTCAGTCTGAGGGTTGTATCTACCAGTAGTCCAATATATATATATATATAGTTGAGGATGAACAATGGGGCCATTGTTCACTATGTCAAGACAGTTGTGGCCAGTGGCACAAAGCATTGGTATTGGCCTCTAAGTGTGATGGCTACTCTACACCAAGCGCACTTTTGTACAGTGTCCTTTGTCTTGCCACTGGATCTACGCCGGTGTCCTAGGAATTCTTATGCCTTGCAATTGCGGCAGGCACCCTACACTTGGTGACTA
>JABCKQ010008903.1:0-14306 GCA_018857305.1 Termitomyces sp. T159_Od127 | reverse complement strand
TTGTGGGGGTGGTTTTGGGAGTGCTGGAGTCCCAGGGCCGGGGCTGAGTCCCGGGGGTTGGTAGCGGGTCGTGACACCTGCGTCTGATTATTTCTTGATCCCTGGGACTTGCTCGCTCACTGGCGCTTGCTCGTCTCATTCTCCTGCACTCCCAGGACTCGTGCCAACCCCCGGCACTCATCCTTCACCCTTCCTGGCACTTGTTTCATTTACTGGCGCTACCGGCACTCTTCCACGCACCACCCCCTGCCCCATTTTGGTCTCCTACGCCTTGCGCTCCTCCCGGTGCTCTGTGTTTGTGTACACAGTGATTAGCCGTAAGGTGTTTGCCCAGTAGACTGAGCCCCTGTGGTCAGTGGAACCTGACAGCCAGGCCTAAGTCCTGGGGGTCAGTGGCAGGTCATGACAGCAATACTTTGAAAGTGATATGCATAAAGACGTGCATGATGTCCATGATTATGTCCAAGCAGACAAGAGAATTGACCCCGATGGTGAGGATTTACCCTTGCATTGGTTTTACCCTTGCATTGGTTCCAGGAAATAGTGGAACACCACATTGAAATTCAAGCAATGCAGGCTCATGAAGTGCGCTGTAGCAAACAACTGAAGGAGCAGGTGGAAGCTTGAGATCTGGAAGCTCGTAGCCTTGTAGAGGCAGAGCTGCCTGATGAGTGGCCTCCAATGCAGACATTGTCCAAGGAGGACAACTTGACCATTGAGCCAGCGCTAGCTACAGGGAATCAAATGCTGGGAGGTGGTGATCCAAGCGATGCACTGCTGCATGCCTGCATTAGGCATGGATATGCGCAGGATAGCCTGTTTGTTGAGATACTCAACAAACTGTGGGAGCATCCACACTTTGTTATTGAGCAGGGCCTTGTTTATATGATGAGCCCTACGGGCTTAAAGGTACTATGTGTACCACATAAGAGGTCATTAATCATGACAATACTGGAACAAGCCCATACAATTGTTGGGCACTTTGGGTATCGGAAGATGCTCAACTACGTGCATCAATTCCATTGGTGGCCACAAATGGCCAAAGAAACAAGTAATTCTGTGCAACATGCCAAATATGTCAATGGTCAAAGACCTTGAACCAGAAACCAGCAGGGAAGCTGCATTCGCTTCCTGTCCCAGTGAAACCTTGGGACTCTATTGGCATGGACTTTGTGGGACCATTCCCAGAATCACACAGGTTCAACTACCTTTGGGTAGTCATATGTCGTATGACCAGTATGGTCCATCTAATACCAGTAAACACAATGATGAAAGTGCCGGAGCTATCCTGGATCTATCTCAAGGAGATAGTATGCCTACATGGCCTACCGAGCTCAATTGTTAGTGATCAAGATTCTAAGTTTACTTCCAGGTGGTGGAAGGAGCTGCATAAGCTGCTCAGGGCAAAGTTGCTCATGTCAACATCATTTCATCTGCAAACGAATGGGCAGACAGAACACACAAACAGAAATGTTGCGCCTACAGTGCTGTGGGCATGGTGCATCATGCCCAAGTTCCATGTGTTGCTGCTGCAACCGTACCTGGCAAATAATGACATGCTGTTTCCAAACCGCATGATGCTGGAACTGTATGACTTTGGCGTAGCTGATGGTCAGGAATGGTTTGTGGATGACATTATAGGTCATATTTGGATGCAATTGAGGCACCTCAAATTTAAGGTGAGATGGAGTTTGGAGAATACCATGTGGGAACCCTTGGAGAATTGTAAATCACTCACAGTGATGGATTGATATCTAGAATTACAAGGCGTTGATGACACCTGGAATTGTACCAAGTGGTGTTGGGGTAGGCAGTCACAAGGCAAGTAGCATTGGGCTTGCTAGTGGAGGTGAGCCAAGCAGGGTCCCAGAAGACAGGTTAGCAGAGGACAGCAGTAAGGGTATGGTAAGGAGATGCTTAGCATAGTTGCCAAGCATACAATGCCTGCCGTAGTTGCAAGGCGTGTAGATAACAAGGACACTGGCATACTCCCAGTGGTGAGACAAGGACACTGTACAATAGTGCTCTTGGCATAGAGTAAGCTTAAGAGATGCTTAATTGAGCTCTCAAGCCCAAGTGTAAGAGGTAAAGAGTGAAGGTTCCTTCCTATTTGCAGACTATAGGTACAGTATATATAGTAAAATGTAAGCAAAGTCACTGTTGGTGACTTTTGGGTCACCAACGTGGAGAACTAGTAAGTAAATAATAAGCAACAATCTTTTATATAAGAAAGTGTCCATCAGACCTTAGCAACACCTAGCGGCACCAGTCAGGCTGCCTGTCATGTTAAAAAATGCCAAAAAGTAGGTATGAGTCAACGTTGTGGAATGATGGTGGTTACCAGGGTGGGGCGGCAAAGCCAGCAAAACCTCGGAGTTTAGAAAATAAGGTAAAACAAGGTGCAAAATAATTATGAAAAATCTGAGGTTTGAACCTCAGCTTTTTGAGGGGATGCCAGGTAATCCATAGGGCGCGCTAACCACTAATCCATATGGCTGTGCCAGTGAAATCATCAGTATGCCTTTTGATACAACCTGGGTCTTATCAGCGTTAAACGCCCTTGTCAGCTCACACAACGTGCATAGGAGAGGCAAGGCCATGAGGTGGCCCAGCCTGAATAGTGGCCATATGTGGCGGCCAGGTGATGATGGCAACAGCTGATGCCATGTGCCATGTGGCTGAAACTTTATTGTTGTTTGTCCATAGAGCGGACTTTGGAGATTTTTTGCTGCCCATGTACCTTGTCCCTGACACATAGCATATGTGTGGACTTAGCAAAAAATGGCCTCTCAAGGCCCATACAAGCCTGGACAGAGCTTGCAGAGCTCTGGAAGGGGGGGGGGAGGGAGACCTGTACAGGGTCAAACCATGCATGCAACCACAATAAGTACACATGCATTTTCCCAAAATGCAGCGGTGGCCTACTTAGGCTGCAACGAGCCACTCCTATATGAGATGCCCCTTCATTTCTAGATGGAGGTGGGTGAAGAAGAAGGGTACTATGAGCACCAATTTGTGGATGTGTGCCATGAGCGCTACTACCAACCAGTACTGAGCCTTTGGCAGGCACTGGCAACAACATATGCACGTGCTGTGGCACCGGCCGTAATGAGAAAGGTTGTGCTCCAAGCACAATATGAGATGGGCACCAAAGTGCTACTTCAGTGCCTGAAAGCAGCAGAGCAACCAGTGCCCTCTACAGCGTCGTTTTTGCAAGACAACCTTGCAGTCATAGTGATGGAAGGGTTGCTCAATCAAATCAAACTGATGAGAAGGCAGCACATTTTGGTGTTGGAACAGATTGACCGCACCACCAAGCACAAACTATCATCTCCTGAGAAGATGGTCGGTAAACCCAAGCGGGCCCAGCAGCAGCTACTGCAACCAGCAGACGTGGCAAGGGCAGGAGTACCCACCACAAGTAGAGTGGTGCCACAGTTAGTCCCACTCATGGACAGGCCTGCAAGGCCTACAGCTGCCTTCACGGGTCCAGTGTTGCCGGTGGGAATGTCTGTGCAGCCTACAGCTGCCCTTATTGGGCAACCCACATCAGCGAGTATGCCTGTGCAGCCTGTTGCTGCCTTCTCAGGGCAGTCTGCAGCTGTCACCCTGGTTCCTGTGGCCTTGACGGCACCAAAAGCGCTGGGGGTGCAAAAGGTGATGGACAAGGAAATGGGTGTGGTGGAAGCAGGGGGTGCAGTGCTCCACCAAAAGGAACAACAGGCCAGCCTAGGTGTGGGCCTTCAGTGGCAAGTCAGGCCCTGGAGGTACCAGAGCCCTCCAAGACTCATCAGAGGCAAAAGCCACCCCTTGCTGCGTCACAGCTGGAAATTGTGGACTTCCCAGCAATTATTCTACAACAGGCAGAGCTTGCCCAAATGTTATTCATGAAGGCCATAGTATTCCCAGCTCCATCAGAGCAAGTAGCAGTGGTAGTTGTGCCCACTAACCCATGCACACCAGTGCAGTATGACAGGATTGTGGCCACTGCAGCAGCCAAAAAAGGCAGGCATCACAAGGCACCCCCGATCAAGGATAGTGACTACAGGGAGTTGCAGTCTGAAGAGGAGGAGGAGGAAGAAGAGGGCAAAATGCCTGCACAGTGCTTCCAGCGCGTTCAACAAAACAAAAAGATTGTCAAGAAAAAGGCAAACAAGGCTAAGGCAGCAGCCACTCTAGGGCACCAAGTGCAGAACAACTTCTTCAGCTGCATCCCTGACAGGTTGGGGGTTAGAGTGTGGGAGCTGCTTGATGTTGAGCGGCTCAACTCGTGCTTCTGAGGGGCTATTAGCCCCTGTTGTTATTACTCCTACTGGACAAATTTTGAGTTTAGTAGTGGCCAGCAGGCCAAGATCCCTGGCACAATGGTGTACAAGTTTGCATGTCATAGATTCCCCAGCATGCCGTTCGAGTTGGAACAGCTTCATAAGTATTATGCAAATCCCCACATACTGCGTTGCAACCATGTTGTTGCATATATGTTGCTCACCAAACTCTAGGAGTTCACAAGGAAGTGCAACATGTCCTTGCAGGACCACACAATGAAATTGTTGTGCAACGATCCTAGGTACCAGGAGATGGTCAATCCAATGCAAGGGCTGGAGGATCTTCTGTTGGTGGAGCGTTGTCAGATTCCATCATGCTTTCTGCACGTGAAGAAGGATGGGACTTCTGCTCTGCACATAATGCACACACCTGACTCAAACACGCCGTTTGATCTCAAACAACTAGCATGATATGCACTCATCTTTGGCAGACCAGGAATGGAGAATACCTGGCAAGGCATTGCAGTTGACTAAGCCTACCGCATGCACTGGCATACCCTATTTGGGTTTGCACTCTGCCAGGCTCTTTGTGCCAATAGCACAGGAAAGACCATGTTGGTCCAGCAGCTAGCGCTCGTCATGGCACAGCCAGGACTATATTGCAAGGTGGTCGATGCCTTTAACAAAGTGTACAAAAAGCCATGCAAGGGCCAAAGTGGGCCCAACTCAGCATTTTCCAGGTTCATGTACCGGATGACCAGGTATGGAACTTCTCCAATGATGACACGCTTTGCATCTTGCTATACAACTGGATTCCGGTTGAGTGGGTCAACCACGCTTACACCTATGGCATGGTCTACCTGGAACAACAGTTCCACCACCCTATGATGTCCTTGGACATCTTTTGAGAGGTCAACAATGAGTGGCTGGAGCACCTCAAGGTTTATGGGACTCTCACTGCTATCCCTCAATGGGACAGGTGGTGTGAAATGAGCAAGGAAGACTACTATTGCCTCCTCTTTAAGTGCACCAAAGAGAGCATGGCAGGGATGTTTCCTGAGGCTACAGGCCTCTATTATTATATTGAGATGGACCCAAATGTGGGTCAGCTGTGGAAATGGACACTGGCACACGGTACAATGCCTTCTATTGGGGCTGCGACTAACAACGCACTAACTGATTGTGAAATGGTAGACGTGACTGCTGCAGGGGGTCCCACGACCCCACCAAGGAATGAATCCAAGCTCCTCCCCCCTGCAATTAATGTTGCAACTGGGGAGGAAGCAACAACAATGGCCATGGGCAGATCTGCACCAAGCACATAGAGTTGAGCTAAATAAGCCCTGGTTTGTTTATATAGTATAGGTAATGTCAAGTTATGCACTTGCAATGTGTTACTGACACTTGTTGTGCTGTGCAGCACATAGATAACATAGCATACCCAACATGTACCATATGTAATATACAGCGTCATACGACACCACTTGATCAACACCATCAAGCACTACGGGTGCCTGTAAGCACAAAATGTGTAGCCCAATCAATAGTACCCAGTTGGGTGCAGCTCCTATTGAGTGTAGACCGTACCACGGTCTAAAGAGGGGGTGTGTAACTGGCAAGGTTACTTGTACCAGATAAATTGCGCTTACAGCTCATATTGTACTCTATTTGGACAACCAACGCGCACCTTTGATGCACGTCTGTAGATTATGTAAGGCAACATCTTGTATTCATAATGTACCTAGTCAAATCTGATATTTGGTCTGATTCAGTTACTGTGTGAAGTACGCAAGATTGTTCTAGCTGTAGCCACCGGCTACACTGCTGGTCACTATCTTCTTTGACAGGTAATTAGTTACAGTTGGAATTATGGTGGGAATTGGCTGACACTTGTAGTGGTTAAGCTATTGAATGAACAACCTCATAAAGAGTTTGGCCCATTATATGCATTATTTATACTTAAAGTAGAGTAATCTATCCTAATTCCATGAGCATAGTCATGAAGTAAGTGGTCATAAGAATGGTCATGGTCTCTGGCATTATTACCTGGATTGGTGACTGTTATAATTTCAAAGATTAATATTGATGCTTATGAAGAGAATTTGTCTATTTCATTGTGCAGAAGGCAGTTTCCAGTTTGAGTAACTTTTGCTATAAATATAAACAAGTCTTAAAGGCAATCAGTTGAACACATTGTATTGAACCTAATCATCTGTATACTCATATTGGACACTATATAGTCCTCTTCAGATCCACATCATGAATTAGAGTCAAAGTGATTTTGTTGTCAAACAATAAAAATAGGATAACTGCCAATATTGTCTACTACAACATTTTAAATGATTTACAATTTGTAGCCATTGTCTATAGATAGAACGATTTTGCATAGATCACACAGCAGCTGAATCAGACCAAATTATTGGATTAGACTAGATACATTGTGAATATAAAGATGTTGATCTTATATAATCTACTAACACACATCACAAACATGTGTTTACTACTAATTAAGGTAACTAGGTGCATCACAGACATGTCAAATACACAGAATAGGCTCAGATTCTGTGATTGGGAGGGGGGGGGATGAGGGACCACCTGTAGCAATAATGTCTATCATAATGCAATCAGTTAGTTGCAGCTCCAATAACTGGCATTGTACCATGCACCAGTACTGTGTGCTGGTGTTCTCTTCCACAACTGACCCACATTTAAATTCATGCCAATGTAGTAATAGAGGTCAGTGACATTTGGAAGAATGTTAGATGTGCTTTTCTCTACACACTTGAACAGGAGGCAATAATGGCCCTCAGAGATCTCGTGCCATCCATCCCATTGCAAGATAGCAGGAGGCATTTCATAGATCTCTAGGCACCCAACAAAATTGTTGGATGGTGGAACTGCTGTTCAAGGTAGACCATGCCATATGTATATGCATGGTCCACCCAATCCAGCAGAATTCAATTGTGCAATAAGACATGTGATACATCATCATTGGAGAAATTTTATACCTGGTCATCCAGTACATGAACCTGGTGAATAGTGATCTGAGCCTGTTGAGACACAAATGGTCAATCTGGAAAGACCTGATTGTATGCAGCTACAGCTTCCCAGTACAGTCCTGGTTGCACCGTTACTAGTGCAAGTCATTAAACAATCATAGTTTTTTAGTGCTGTTAGTGCACAGTGCTTGACATAATGCAAACCCAAAAAGAATTTGCCAGTGCATGAGATATGCATATTTAATTGCAATACCATGCCATGTGTTCTCAAGCCCTGGTCAACCATAGATAAGTGCATATTGCACTAGTTAAGGTCAAAGGGCATGTTGGGATTGGGTGTGCACATTATGTGGCTTTCCATTGTCCTTTGTGTGTAAGAGGTGTGCTAGTACATGGTGTATCCTGTAGTATTCATAGAGCTGTTTTAGCTTGTACAGAGTGACAGAGAATTCCTGGGAGGCAAACTTGTACACTATAGTGTGGGGGATGTTGGCTGCTTGATTAGAACTGAACTCAAATGCAGCTATGCAATTTGTGTCAGGCTCAACAAAGATTATATTTGTGTGGTACAAATAGTAATGACGCCTATCAAGTGTTCATCTGCTTGACATTGAGTGAACTCTACACTTTGGCTACCAAGCCATTGGGAATACACCTTAAAAAATCATTCTGAGCCCTATATGCTAGGGCCTCAGCCTGCTTTGCTTTGTTTGCCTTTTCTTGGTGAGCTTCTTAATTTGCTGAAAGTGCTGAAAGCACTGTGCAGGTGTTTCACTCTCTTTTTCCTCTTCCTTTTGCTTGGAATGCAACTCCCTGTAGTTGCTATCATCATCTAGTGTGGGCACCACACTCTGCTTGCCTTTACCAGCTGTGGTTGCAGCCACCAACTCATTGTACTGTGCAGGCATGCAAGCTGTGCAAGGTCTTCCTGCTTCAGCATGTTGGCTGAGAAATCCACAACTTCCATTTTTGACATATCAAGGAGTGGTTTCTGCCCCTGCAATTGCTTTGAAGGCCTTGCCACTTCTGGAGTGTGATTGGACAGTGCAAGTCTTCAACTGACAGAGGCTGACACCTTGACAACTGATGTAGTTATCGATGCACTGGGTGCCATTGTTGACCTGCTCTCAATTGTGGCATCTCCTCATCCTGCTGCTTGAGCGACAGATTGGAGAAGGGATTCCCAGATACCACTGGCATTGTCACTGATAGCGGTGCAAGTAATGCAGCTGTAGGCTATGGAGGCTTCAACATGAGCAACCACTGCAAGTTTTAGCCTAGCTGCACTGGATGCTACTGCCTTTGCAGCATTGGCCCACAATGGTTGCAGTTTGGCTCTCCTGGGCTCCACACTCATTCTCTTGTATGATGGCACTTTGTGCTTTGCAGCGTGGTCAAGTTGCTGCCATGCTGTAACATGCTGCTTTCTTATCAGTTTAATCTGGTTGAGCAATCTTTCTATCACCATAATTGCAAGGTCATCTTGCAAAAATATCACCAAAGTGGGAATTTGTTGTGTCACAACCTGCTACTGACCTCCAGTATGCAGCCCTGGCCCTGGGACTTCCACCTCCCCAAACCAGCCTCTATGAAGTCCTGGGCTCGAATTGCTACCTGACTGACCACTCCAACAGCCCTTAGCCATCACTGCTTGTCTCCAACATCAGCCACCACTTCCCCTGGTCTGTGCCAAGGCCCCCCCCCCCAGCTTCCACCAAGACACCCATCACGTATCATAACCATGCATCATCTCTGGTCCAATCTCCACATGCCACACTCCATCTCCACTTGCCTCCTCGCCTTGTTGTCATTCCATGCCTCTATGCTCTCATAGCAAGGCCTTCCTTTAAGAGCTTCCTTTGCGCTGCATGACATGCATCAACTGCCACCATCTTGCATGGTCCCTGAGCTTCATCTCAAGCCCCATGTCAGACTCCACTGACCATGGGGACTCAGTCCACTGGGCAAATCCTTATGTGGTGTGCATGATGTCCACAAACATAGCAGTAATGTTGAGAGCATGGGGTGTGTGAGACCAAGGCAGGGCCAGGGACACAAGTGGTGATGACACCTGAAATTGTACCAAGTGGTGTTGGGGTAGGCAATCACAAGGCAAATAGCATTAGGCTCGCTAGTTGAGGTGAGCTGGACAGGGTTCTAGAAGACAAGTTAGCAGAGGACAGTGGTAAAGTAGCGGTAAGGTGGTGCTTAGCATAGTTGCCAAGCGCTAGAAGCCTGCCATAGGTGCAAGGCATGTAGAGGGCTAGGATACTGGCATACTTTCAGTGGCAAGACAAAGCGCTATGCAATGGTGCTCTGGCATAGAGTGAGCTTAAGATAGACAAAATTGAGCTCTGAAGCCCAAGCATAAGAGATAGAGAGTGAAGGTAACTTGTTATTGGCAGTACCTAAGTACAGTATATATAATAAGTCATAAGTGAAGTTGCTGTTAGTGACTAAGGGTCACCAAAGCAGCGAACTTGGTAAGTAAATAATAGCCAACAATCTTTAATCAGACCTTGACGATGCTTAGCGGCACCAATCAAGCTGTCTGTTGTGTCAAGATGTCAAAAAGCAGGTATGAAATCACTCAAATGTCAGTCTTGTAAAATGATGGTGGTCACCAGGGTGCAGTGGCAAGGTCGGTGAAACCTTGGGATCAAGAAAGTAAGGTAACTCAGTCCAAAAAGATAATAATGCAATATAAGAAGTGCTTGTCCAGAGATTTGAGCCCTGGCCCTTTGGAAGGGCACCAGGTAGACTATAGGGCATGCTGATGACGCCCATAATTGGACCAAGTGGTGTCGGGGTAGGCAGTTACAAAGTAAATAGCATTGGGCTTGCAAACCAGGCAGGGTCCCAGAAGACAAGTTAGCAAAGAACAGCGGTAAGTGAGTGTTAAGGTGAGGCTTAGCATAGGTGCCAAGTGCTAGATGCCTGCTGTAACTGCGAGGCACGTAGAGAACTAGGACACTGGCAAACTTCCAGTGGCAAGACAAAGCATCATATGATAGCACTCTGGCATAGAGCAATACTTTAAAAGGGGCAAAATTGAGCTCTGAAGCCCCAAGCGTAAGAGGTAGAGAGTGAAAGTAACTTGTTATTTGCAGAGTATAAGTATAGTACATATAGTGAATTGTAAGCAAAGTTGCCATTGGCGACCCTTGGGTTGCCAAAGCGGTGAACTGAGTAAGTAAATAATAGCCAACAATCTTTTATATAGAAAAGTGTCCATCAGACCTTAGCAATGCCTAGCAGCACCAGTCAAGCTGTCTGTTGTGTCAAAATGCCAAAAGGTAGGTATAAAATCACCAAAATGTCAGCGTTGTGAAATAATGGTGGTTACCAGGGTGCAGTGGCAAGGCCGGTGAAACCTTGGGTTCAAGAAAGTAAGGTAAAATAAATTGTAAAATAATAATGAAAAATATGCTAAGTGTTTGTCTAGGGATTCAAACCCTTAGCCTTTTGGGAGGACGCCAGGTAAACCAGAGGTTACACTAACCACTAGTCCACATGGCTGTGCCAGTCAAAACATCAGTACGCCTTTTGATACAACCTGGGTCTTATCAGTGTTAACCACTAGTCCACAAGCCTGTGCCAGAAAATATATCAGTACACCTTTTAACACAATCTGGATATTATCAGCGGCGGTCAAGCAAGTGATCACTGGTCACACTGGTGTGAGAGTGCAAGTGCTAGGGATGAGGAGGGAGGTTGGAAGATGAGTGCCAGGGTGAGTGTGAGTTTTGAAAATGCAAGGCTAGGGAGGAAGACAAGCGCCAGTGTGCAAGCAAGTCTTGGGGCTATTGAACAGATAGCCAGGGCAAGCGAGGGGACTTAGCAAGTCCCGGAATAGAAGTTAGAGGGCATGGAGATCTAAGCAAGCCAAAAGGAGAAAGAGTTGAGATGAGAGATGGAAGGGGAAATGAAACAAGTTGAGGCTAAGATGAGAGAAAAGAGAATAGACTTAGAAACTTGAGGCAAAGAGAGAGAGAGAGAGAAAGCAAAGTTAGATTGAGAGTACGAGAGGAGTAGAGACAAGAGAAGCAAGACAATACAAGACAAGTACAAGACAAAAATGTTGAAAAATGGAAACCAGAACATGCAAGACTAAGAAACAGAGAATGAAATACAAAACTAGAGACAAAGTATGGCAATATCAAGACTAGAGTACTAGGTGCTACTCTACGACTTGAATACTAGAGGGTATGTAGGCCCCAGGGCACAGGTCCAGGCCCTGGTAACGAGTCACAGTGCTGGGGCTTGAGATGAAGCTCAAGAATTGTGTAAGGTGGCGGTGGTGGTTGGTGCATGTTGTGCAGTGCAAAAAAAGCTCCTCAAAGAAAGGTCTTGCTTTGGAAGTGTGTAGACATGGAATGGCGGTGAGGTGAGGAGGCAAGCAGAAGTGGGGTGTGGTATGCAGAGGTTGGACCAGGGGTAATGCATGGTTGTGATGCGTGATGGAAGTCTTGGTAGTAGCTGGGAGAAACACTGGGGATTGCCAGGGCTGGTGCTGATGTGGCAGCTGCAAGTAGTGATGGCTGAGGGATGCCGGGGATGGTGGTGGCTGGTGGCAGTGATGGGCAGTGATTGCTGGGGGCTGCTGAGGTGGCTGGTTGGGTAGCAGTCCAGGCCCAGGACGTTGTAGAAGCTGGTTTGAGGAGGTTGGAGTCCCAGGGCCAGGGCTGAGTGCCAGAGGTTGGTAGTGGGTCATGACACTCCAACTTGTCACTGGAGCCCAGACCTGTTACCTACCATCCAGTATATAAGTTGTAGAGTAGCATTGAGTACTCTAGTCTTGATATTGCCATACTTCCTGTCTCTAGTTTTTTGATTTGGTTTTGTTCTCTAGTCTCTTGTGTCTCGGTTTCCATTTTTGACTCTATCTTGTTTTTGTTTTGTATTCATCTTGTATTGCCTCATATCTCTTGTCTCTACTTGTTCTGTATCTCTCTCAATCTAATCTCTGCTTCTTTCTCTCTCTGTTTCTAGCCTCCAAGTTCTTTCTCTCTCTCTCTTGTCTTGTTCTAGTCTTTGTCTCTATCCACTTTCCTTCTGTCTCTTGACTTGACTCTTTTCATTTTCAGCTTGGTTAGATCTCCACACCAACACTTCTGATTCCAGGACTTGCTAAGTCCCCTTGCTTACTCTGGTCCTTTGGTCTTTGGCCCCAGGACTTTCTCTCACCTCCAGCGCTTGTCTTCCACTCCTCCCCCACACTCTCAGCATTTGCTCTTTTGCCCCAGCATGACTGGCATTCCTTGCTTGCCTGCTGCTTGCATCTCTGGTCCTGCCCTGGTCTGATTTGCTCCATGCTCTCAGCAGTACTGCTGCATTTGTATACATTGTGTGCACCACATAAGGATTCACCCAGTGGTCTGAGCCCCCATGGTTAGCGGAATCTGACAGGCTGCTCCAATGCCTCCAGCTATTGCAGCAACATCTCTGTCCCCCTGGCTGCCTGCACTTCAGCTGCTTGAAGCTGACTTGGCCCTGGCTAATAATAGTGCTTGTAGTGCACTTTCTCCATTTGGCACTCATAGCACTCCTCCTTGTCCACATCCATTTGCACATAGACTGGAGTTTGATATGGCAGTGGTTCTTTGTGGCCCAGATAGACCACTCCTGTATAAGATTGTTGCACTTATGAGCTTTTTTGATATGTTTTATAGTTTTATTCAGGTGGTTTCCCCCCAGGTTTGAGCAGCCCTCACAAGGCTATTTTCTCCTAAAGTCTACATGTCCACAACATGTCACAACAAAGAACACACACAAAAAAAAATCTCCAAAGTCCACTATGTAGATAAATAAACACAAACTCTCAGCCACATGGCATGCAGCACCAGAGCTTGCCATGGTCAAGTAGACCACACATGTCAAACTATCACAACCACTTAGCCATATGCCACCAGCATTGGCTGGGGTCAACAAAACCACACAATCTCAGTGATCAGTTGGACTTAGCCACAATATGACCTTCACATGCTCTATGCACATTGTCATGACCTGCTACCAGCTACCAATCCCCAACACTCAGCTCCAGCCCTAGGATTCCAACCTCCTCAAACCAGCCTCCACAACATCCCAGGCCCAGACCGCTATCCAACCAGCCACCTTGGCAGCCCCTGGCCATTACCACCTATCACCGCCACCAGCCACTGCCACCTCTGGCATCCCCTGGCCATCACTACTTGCAGCCACCACATCAGCGCTGGCCTCAGCAACCCCTGGCGCTTCTCCTGGCTACCACCAAGACGCTCATCATGCATTATGACCATGCATCACTCTCAGTCCACATGCTACATCCCACTCCCACTCACCCCCTTGCCTTGCCGCCATTCCATGCCTACGTGCTCCCAAAGCAAGACCTTCCTTTGAAGAGCTTCCTTTGCACCGCATGACATGCACCAACCACCAACACCGCTGATAAGACCCAGATTGTATCAAAAGGCGTACTGACATTTTGACTGGCACAGCCGTGTGGACCAGTGGTTAGCATAACCTCTGGTTTACCTGGCGTCCTCCCAAAACACAAGGGTTTGAACTCCAGGACAAACACTTAGTGTATTTTTCATCATTATTTTTTGATTTATTTTACCTTACTTTCTTGACCCCAAGGTTTCACCGGTCTTGCCGCTGCACCCTGGTAACCACCATCATTTCATGATGCTGACATTTTGGTGATTTCATACCTACTTTTTTGGCATTTTTGACATGACAGACAGCTTAACTGGCGCCGCTAGGCATCACTAAGGTCTGATGGACACTTTCCTATATAAAAGATTGTTGGCCATTATTAACTTACTAGTTCACCGCTTTGACAACCCAAGAGTTGCCAATGGCAACTTTGCTTACAATTTACTATATATACTGTACTTATATCCTGCAAATAACAAGTTACCTTCACCATTTATCTCTTACGCTTCAGCTCTAGAGCTCAATTTTTGTCAGGGGACTTCCATTCAATTTCCATTCTTGGGCACATCCTACGCCACCCCCGGGACCCCCAGGACTTGCCCTAGACCCCCGGGACTTGCCCTAG
>JABCKQ010008902.1:0-14319 GCA_018857305.1 Termitomyces sp. T159_Od127 | reverse complement strand
TCTCAGTCACTCCAACCGGATAATGCGCAGATTACTGCTTCCCTGCTTTACGAGAACAATCAAATATTGAGGGCCGCTGGAAATAGAACCAGCATCGATGCTATTCCCACGGCAACCCTTGTTCCTGGGAGCCGAACACATTCTCAGACCGATCTCTGGGTCAACGGATTATTCTTCACCAGTCTGGCTCTGTCGTTATCTACTGCTCTTCTCACTGTCCTTGCCAAACAGTGGATACAGGTATGTACGCTCTTCACTATCATCACTACTACATTCAACAGGGATAAACAGGCTTATACTGTTGTTGTTTCTGGAAGTGCTCAAACTCGTGCTCTAATTCGCAATTTCAGATTTCAAGGTCTCATGAAATACAAACTGAGTGAGGTTGTTGAAAGTCTTCCCTTAATCCTTCATAGTTCAGTTGCCATTTTCTTTGTTGGACTTGCCCTCTATGTCTCCCAACTTTCATCTCCAATATGTGGTGTTGTTTCTGCTATCACTGCTCTTACATTTGTCTTCTACTTGGGGACATCAATGCTTCCAGTTTATGACATTGCTTGTCCTTACCACATTTCCTTCATCTTCTCTCTTGCCAAGCCTCTGGTGTTTGCCTTTCATGTGGCAAGATATGCTTACAAGTTCAAGCTTCCACATAGCAGTATCTGGAGGAAATATTTTAAGAGGTGGCCAGATATCTTGGCCTTCATGCTTTCTCTTGCTAAGCCTCTGGTGTCTGCTTTTCATATGGCAGAAGTCCTGTACATCAAGCTTCAAAATAACTACTTTACCTGGATAAAATATCATGACATGTGGCCAGAAGAATCATTGAAAAAAGAAGAGCAAAATCAAGTCTTGCAATCTTGGATTTCTCCCCAGTGTTGTGATGTGATGGATTGGGTGTTCAATCACTCATCAAATCAATCAGTCAAAAAAATTGTTGTTGAAGCTGTTTGTGCCCTGCTGGAGAAGTGGAACTCAATAGAAGATTCACAAAGGGTTCATTTTGATGCTGTGGTTTCAAGGCCTGAATACAGCAATCTTTTTCTCTCAGCAGCCACATATTCCTTGTCTCGATTGCCTAATATTTCAGAACAATCTTCTACAGAGCAAAATTTTGAGCAGAGCACATATAGCAGATTTCTCAGAAATCTCATGAAGATCTCCTCCTCCAAAAGCCTGTTTGATGGAGGAATTACTACTTTGAAAGACTGGCAAAAGAAGATTGAACCCTTGTGGATCGGCACCTACATAGAGGCATTAAGAAGAAGGCACCACACTCTATCTCAGCAACTTCTAGATTGGGGTAAACCCTTGTCAGTGCAATCCAAACATAACCTTGAGATCCTGTTTTTCTGTGCTCGGTGGGGACATAAAGAGGACATTTGCAATTTAGTTGATCAGGGAATGAATCTCAATCTATGTGATGATGAATTCAGACCTGGTTGGACTGCTTTGCATGAAGCAGCTTGATTTGACAATCTGGATACTGTCACTGCCCTTAGTCAACAAGAGCCAGGTCTAATGTCTCAAGCAGGTGGTTATCCTTCTCAAAAGCCAACAACAGCACTTGAAGTTGCAATTCAATGCTGCCAACCAGATGTTGTGGCATACCTTTTGGATCATGGTGCTCAAGCACCTCCTAATGCACTCCATGATGCAGTGAGATTTTACTTTCCTCCTGACAAATGTTTGGAAACAGTGCAGCTTTTGCTTGACCGTGGATGGGATAGAACAGCTAAGCATAATGGAAAGACACCTATTGATGTTGTGCATGATTGGCCTGATACCTGGTTGGAGAAGCCTGCAATCATTGAGTGCTTAGAAAAATATCCAACCAATAGGCCCTTTCAATCTGAGCCAACTGCATGGCCTCCCTCAAATGAGGAGGAAAATAAAGTTGGCAATGTGCTTGCAGAAATACACTGATTTCCATGATATTTATAAACCATGAATTTATTCTGGAGAATAACATGATCATGTATGTATAAGTAGGTGACTACTGGTAAATTCATTATATGGCCATGAGCCCTGTAGTAGGAGCAATTCTATTGAAAAGGAGTTTTTTATCCATTAATCTCTGGTGTCCATGACTAGTGAGCAAATGATATCTATTCAGATAGGACATACACATTTGCCTGGCTTCTATAAAAATTTTTTTGTGATGAGTAAACATTAGGGTAAGTGATTCAAGATCAATTATGGTTGGATACCCAGAATACAATTTATTTTGGCGTTTGAGTTTGTGACCATTGCCATTTTGCAGACAAGGTATGTATCAGTGATTGTGTCTTGATGGTTCTCCTCTGTTTGATGGTGTGAGTGTGTCATTGAAGGGCTCAATGACTCCTCAGTCATGAAGACACCAATAGCAGTTGATGAATCAGACAGGTTGAAGTGACAACTCTCTGTGAACATAGATAGTCTATTGCACATAGGAGAACCTGACACAGGGCAGGGGCTCAGGAATCATAGTTGATCTGCACAGACAATGAACTGACTGTTCCAGTTGGGGAATACATCAGTATAATACCCCTTGACCTTCACTAGAAGCCATAGAACATGGGAAAAGTTGCAAGATGATCTGTCAATATCATCGATCAAGCATGAACATATTCCAACAGAACTCTACATCTACTGGAAGCCATCCATCAGACAAAGACTCTTCTTGTCTGGCTTCTAAATAAGTCATCCTTGCAAACAAACCCAGAAAAAGTGCCAAACATCCTTGAGACTCTTAGAAAGTGTCAATATTCTTAGTATAACAAGGGAGCACAGATGTCATCAGGTGGATTTGAAGGATGTGGCATTTGTAGAAATGCGAGACTTGGTCAGTTTATATAAAATAGATCATGATGAGTATGTTCTAAGGGGAAACGGAAGGGTGGCTCTGGGCTTAGAAGCTCGTGTGGCCCGTGCGCAGGAACCACACGTGACTGGACTACCCTCACTCGGTCACCACATGCACGTCATGACACTTTTGCAACCGCGCACCTCAAAATATCTCAACTGACTGCCCCGACTTCCAATGTTGTTCCGCCCAACCTCTCTTCTTCAAGCCCTCCAGCATGTACGTCATCATCAAGTATATGTATATCACTCACCTGACTGGACAAGCCAATCACTTCAACCTCCCCAGCGCCTAGAGTGCATGTCAGTATCTTCCCACTGTTCCCTGACCTCAACCCACCAAGGCAATTAGCGTTACCTCTCCCGCATCCCAACGAGTCTCCCTGCCTTTCCACCTGACCTTGCCGTCCCTACTACACCTGGCCCTCAACTGATGAAGCCATGCTGCTCCGGGTTCCAGCTTTGACGGAGCCAACAAGCGCCTGAGCAGGACCTTTGAAGAGAACGTGACCGTTACCTTCTCGCCGAGTCCGGACGAGCTTGCCTCTCCCGAGCTCGATTATCCGGTGATCTATTCTCGGGAAGCGTATGAGGTGAGCTGCGAGCTCTTAGTCTGCAACGTCAGGCAATTTCTTGGGAGACGATCCCTCCTCGTGCCTCACCCTTCCCCTGACATTACTCGGGTGGAATCGCCTGGACCTTCCCTGTTACTCTACCCTGTTTACATACCCCCAGTCTCCGAAATCGATCAACAAAACACTCAAACGGAGCAACTTGGCGAATAATCATAGCCCTGGGTGTTACCGCTCGTGAATACCATCAAATAGAAGGGACACAACAGTCTCCCGGAAAACATATATCAAGTCGGTTTCACTAATCCCTCAAGCAATGTCGTTACTTCCGCACCCGCTCCTCTTCAAATCAGTCACAAGGAGAAAGAGTCGTGGTCACGACAAAACCTGACACAGCCTTGGCGAAAGGCTTTGAGAGATGCAGACGAAATATCATTGTGGTATAAACTACCGTTGATCAACCCACCATCTGACTTTCGTGGCCGTGACCTTGCTCCGAAATCCCACCAAACTCAGACTCACGCTGACCATGTTTAAGGTCGACACGTCTTTCCTATTTCGAGGCTTGCCAATCTTCCACCGGATGCGCCAGGTCCATCTACCCGGAATACCAATGAGAGTACGCCTAGTCTCTAGAAGTGCCTCCAACAGGCGAAGGATCAGGGAGCGGCGCTCCACGTCATAAACGAAGGCTCTTCTGAGACTTCGCCTTCTCTGAGGAGGGTTGTCCCGCAAGTATGGGACAAATCTTAGAGTAGTTCGGGGATGGTAGATCGAGTCACTTGGATCCGAGGGCGGTTGAGGAATGGAGACGGTCGAGCGCAAGTCCCGGTATTGCTACGGCGACAGAGATGGTTTGTAGTTCCTTGCTGTGCAATGGTGTATCTTGTGTCTCATCATATTTTAGAGTCAGAGCCGTCCTACAAAACCTCCGAGTGTCGCGGGTAGACACAACGGTACTCCTCGACGACGTCCAGTACATCTTGCAGTGCCACCGCTGCTTGTCCTCAAACCACAAATCCACCTTCGTCTGCGGTACCCAGCAGAGTTGGTGGCATGAGGCCGTATCTGTAACCCAATACCACGTCTGGCATCGTTTATGGAAACTCTGCCGAGCCTCATGTACATCTCATCAGATACAGAGTCTTCGGATGAAGCCGACCGAATTCATAATAGACATTTTTGCCAACCGAGATCCCCTGGACTTTGCATGCCCTCAACGCGAGAATCTCCTCAGCCTAAACGTGGACTACATTGCCAGCCTCCATTCAATGATACAGTATATTCAGAATGATGTTCCTCTGGTGCAAGGAATTCCACGACACCTCTTACATTCAGCCCTCCCACGTCTCCAGCCATTCACAAGCCCCTCCCTTGCCACCTATTTCTCCAACGACTAAAGCCCATCACGCTCGCTAGCTCCAACCGATCGCCTTCGCCCAAGCTCTGTCGCTTCTCACACGGCCATTCATGCTCCTCGCTCAACGAATGATAACGCCTCCGTCCAATCTGGCCCTCGTTCGGTGAATGCGCGGCGCAACGTCCCACAACAGAGTTAACCGTATCCGGTGCCGGTGAATTCTGATCCTACCTCCCATCGACGCAATACATTGGATTCAACTCGAATGGTTATCTGCCTGTATGCAACGCGAATGTGAACGGGGCACATGATCTTCACCGCGTTTGCGTCGAACCAGTCCATGAACTCGATTCTGTCGGTCAACTCACATGATGCACGTTATGATGTGGAACCAACGGCTTTGTATCAACCTGCGTCAGTGGCTGAACAGACAAGGAGGTCGACGAAGGGCGATATCTAATATGTCCGGTACGACTTTGTCTTACTCATCGCTATCATAGTTGATGCTATACATCATATATATTTCCACTGCTAGTTTGTACTTTGTATCGAACGATCAGTTCTACACGTACATTTAAGTAGAATCATTCTTTCGTGCTGGTGACGAAGTATTCTAAGATCATATGCCGATATATGCTAGATGAATGTCCACATAAAATACCATTGTGTTCATTGGAAATACTACTACTGTAGCCCGAGAGATAAGTTATGAAAAGAAGAGACTTTGTTTGAAACTACTGCACCATATGAATGTGATGACTTGAATTGAGCGACTCTTCCTCTGAAAGGGTGATCGATATCAGCGGAATATGACATTGAGGACTCCTTATTTGCCGGATTCTTATATTACTTCTATAGATTTTACAATGTGCGAGGAAGCCATTAACGCCTTGCCCAAAGGCGTTCAAACGGGAACCAGCTCTGCAAACATGTCCCAACAGCCCGTTTGCCTCCCAGAAAGATTGGTGGCCCGTGCGCAGGAACTGACATCAGGCACGCGTCATCACCAGCAAAGGCCCGCACTGTCGACCTCTGCCAGTCAAGTTGAAGCCTCCGCGTTGTCCTCTGACCTTCTTCCAGTTCCTGGCTCTGCTGGCACAAAGCCCTCCGTGCTATCATGTGACGTGAGCAAGCCGGATAAGGCAATGGTCACGGCACACTAAGAGAAGTCCCGCGGTGTGAACTGTTGTAAGTCCTCTGTTGCGAAACTAAACTAACTACAACATACGTTCTGGTATTTAAAGGATAGCTAAGCGGTTGTTAGGGAGAGTGATGATAATAAAGGAAAACATATGAGATAATGTCACGTAGTCACGATTCTGTTACATACGCCCTCCAGCCGAACGGGTGGTCCTGGCTCGGCTTCAGGAAATTAATAGCAAATATCAAAGTCAGAAATATTAGGTAACAATCAAAAATTACTTATCAGCGAGAGTTATGAATCGGGTAAGAAGATTAGATCAAATCAAAGAATCAAAGAATTAAAGAATCAAAGAAGTCAAGGAGTGTGAGAGGTTGCGATGACCCCAGAAGCATATTAGGGAATGAATCAAACTTTGAGAAATACGATGTGGCATCCCACAGATGGCCTTCTTTAGTTGATTTAAGCTGCACTGGAATTGAAGAATTCTTCCATGACCTTCGAGTTATCCACACTCTTCATCTGGATGTCTTCCTTGGCCATAGCGTGATTCAATAACGTGGGATTGCAAGTAGCGCGAGGACTGTCAGGTGCGTAATGGTTTTCGCTGATAGTGCCATCAGCAGCCATAATGACAGGACTTCCTCTAGCGTTCCTCACGACGGTGTCAGAAATCCCGGCAGAGGGGGGACTGCGGGTGCGGCTGGGGACCATGATGGGTTGGTTAGGAGGCGGGGACCGCTGAAGACTACGAGCTATGGTGCGACGAGGGGAAATAGAGCGGCCACGGTGAGTATCGTCCTCCAAAAATTCTTCTTTGTCACTAAAATCAGACTCAGACTCGCTCTCGTATTCTTTGCACTCCTTGCGCTCGTCGCGGCGGCGTTGATAAAAGTAGGTTTTGGACGAGTTTGCGATATGAGGCTGATGGAGTGCTGCCATAGTGGTTTTGAGCATGATAGGATCGGCATTACCACGTTCGGTTACGAGGCCCATGAGGATCAGGTCATTGTACCTTTTCCTGTCCACAAACCGGGTATGGATATGCTCTGCCTTCACACAATGTGCCGGCACCATTCAACGCTCAATCTTGGCATTATAAGTAGCCATCCAGTACTTGTATTCGTGCACCAGAACGGCATTGAATAATTCAGCGAACTGATGGAATCCAAAGGGAGTGGCAAACTTTGTACGTCCCTTCTGCTTGCAAATCCTCTTGTTGAATTCGAGGTATTCAATCATCTGGAGGGGATGGAGGACAAAGCCAGGTTTCTGATCAGGGGGAACGATGTGGATCAGTTGGGTGTCCGCATTCTGATGGATCCAAGGATGTTTTGGGGGGTGAGGTTTGTCGTAGGGGTGTCCACAGGAAGAGAACCCTGGTCAAGAGTAGCTGTGGCGCCCTCCACATTGATGATCAGTGCGATAGGGAGGCATAGAGTAGGTGAGGGAAGGGAGGCTGACTACGGATAGACTGAAGGAGGAGATGGGGGTAATTAGGAGGTCCTGTGCCGCTTCACAGGTAAGTTCTCCCTCACTTTTAAGTGGTCTCATCTCGAGATTACCTAAATAGGTTTGTGGGTCGTCAGGGGGTGGAATGCCCACACCATCTGGTAGACCGGCTATACTTTCAACTCCCAGTAAATCCAGGTAGGCAGGTAAAAGGTCCAGTTCTTCTACCTGGTTATAACTCATCCATGTTTTGTCCCCAGATTTCCATAATACCTCGAACATGGCATGAGCCCAAGCACCTTTGTGCGCCACAATACAGTCAGCCATCCATTCACTCGCTTCCTCGTTTGTTATTTGTTCATCCAGCCAACCAGGGAACAATCTATCATCATTAGGCTTATGTATTCATAGTAACGAAGCATGGAATACATCATGGATTCCATGGCACTTCATTTCAGCTGGCAATTCTACCCGGAAGGAGCTGTTCCCATAGTCCTCCATAACTGAGTAAGGGCCCACGAACTTAGGTATAAATTTCCGAGTCAGTCCCCTTGGAAAACTCATGTTTTCAGTGGATACATATACTAAATCGTCAATTTGGAATGGCACCCATCTTCTCTTTCGGTTAGCATCCCGTGATTGCTTTATGCGTGCCCCTATGATACTGTCATGTGCTGCCATAAGGGCTAGGCGCAGTCACTGCGCAAATACTCTCACTCCTGGGAACTCTGATTTAGGTGCTGTTTTCCAGATCATTGGCCTGGGCATTCAGCCGGTATTCAGGAAGAACGGAGAGTATCCTGTGGCCTCCAAACAGGCTGAGTTTATTGCAAATTCCACGGCTGGCAATTTGGCGACCCAATCTCTTTGGTTAGGCCCAATGCATTGTCTGATCATCTGGGTGATGGTTCGGTTGGCTCTTTCTGTAGACCCATCTGATTCTGGGTGATAGGCTGAAGACATTTGGAGCTGTGTCCCATTTAATGCATTGAGGTGTGTCCAGAATGTACTCGTGAAATAGGAATCCCAGTCGCTGACTATTGCTCTGGGTAAACCATGATGCTTATAAACTTCACTGAACACAAGTTCGGCCACATTTCTAGCTGTATAGTCCGTGCAGCTAGGAACTACATGCACCATTCCAGTTAGTAAATCAATAATCACCGTTATAGCATCATAGGTCCCATTCCTGTCCTTTGATTCAGGTGACGGCCCCAGGAAATTGATTCCTATCACCTCCCACGGTTGTGTAGGCACGTTTAGTGGGTTTAATAGCCCATATGGCTGTTGGTTATTGGGTTTACTATGCATGCATGTCGTGCATGTCTCACAAAACCTCTTGATATCGTGATCCATGGTTTTCCACCATACTATATCATGCAAGTATGTGTATGTCTTTCGGTGTCCAAGGTGGGCTAACAGGGAGTGTGCTTCAGATATGACTATTTCACGCACGCTCCTGCCATCCACCACTATTGCTGGTATACAAAGCATCCTTTCTGTTCTTGTCTTAAGGTATAGTAACCCATCCTCATATTCGAAGTTCTTATATGCTTTTGGATTTTCCATAATCTTTTGAAACAGGTTGTCCTCGCTGTATCTGTCTTTTAATGCGTCCATGATGTCAATTGGTTGCTTACTTCCTCTTAGCAACTCATTTAATGAGATAGGTGGGAGGTCTTCTATTTTTCCTTGCAGTGATTCCGATCTCACAGCTAGTTCTTTATCTTTTTCATGCTCTTGGGTATTAGATGTCTCATTCTCTAAAGGTTCCCTGTCGTTATGTAGGGTACGTCCCTCGAGTTTCTGTCTTGCTGGTATTCTTATGTAAAGTTTTTCCTTATCACGATCATCTCTTGTCCCGCCCTCCTTTTGTTCTTGGGGGCCCCGAAGGACAAAATGACGTGACATTCTGGCTGCAAATTCCTTTGAGGTCTCTGGTCTCCCTGTTTCAGCTGGGGCCAGATTTCTTCCCTTTCGGTTTACTTGTTCTGAAGGTAAGTGTTTGATTCCTGGTGTAGTCTGTGTCTTTGCTCCTTTTACCATGTTTGCGGTCAGGGTTTTGCTCGCGCCCTCCATTCCAACTAGGACTGGCATGGATATGAGGTGTTCACCCAAATAGTCGTTATCTATTACATCATGGTAGGTGTATTCACTTCGAGATCTGACTGTCCCTGCTTCATTGCTGGAATACATTTGTGATAGCGCATCTGAGAGGATATTCTCAGTGCCTGGGACATATTCTACCTCAAACTCAAATTCAGATATCTTCTCCAACCATCTGGCCTGCCGGCCCGATAAATTTTTCTGTTTGAGTAAGTGAATCAGACCCTTGTGATCAGTATACCATTTAAATTTAACGCCCTGCAGGATATCTCGGTGCCTCAACATTGTCTCAACTCCTGCGAGCATCTCAATCTCATGTACTGGGTAATTTTGTTGCGCAGGGTTCAACTTGGCTGAGAAAAATGCAGCTACGTCAGCTGTTTTCCAATCGTGTCCTTGACTGATCACTCCTGCTATTCCCGTAGTGCAACCATCTGTTACCACGTTTATGGGGGGTGCCCCTTCCTCATACCGAAGGGGTTTCCTATGATGGTCATGGCACTGTACGGCCAATCTTTTTATATCCTCAAAGGCACATTGATGGGTATAGTCCCATCGGTATGGCACTGTATCTCCTATGAGTGTGTGCAAAATTCCCATTGGTATTCTAACTCGATCAATATCATCTGCCAGATACCCTGCTGCCCCAAGGAATCCTCTCAGTAAGTCCCAATTTATTGGTACTTTCCATTTTGACAATGAGTCCACCTTATCAGGGTCCATTCGGATCCCTTCGCCATCTACAATTCACCCAAGAACCTTCATCTCGGCGCATAAAAATTGTAGTTTTCGTTCACTTAAGTATAACTTTTCCCTTTTTAATATGTCCAGTACTAACTTAACATGTTCTATATGTTCTTCCAGGGTATTGGAGTAAATAATTATATTGTCAAGATACACATCCAGGAAACGGCTGATGTATGCTGCGAACAAATGGTTCATCAGAGCCTGGTAAGTTGCTGGGGCATTGCAATCACCCTGTTGAATGACATGGCTGACCATGTTTCCGTCTGGTGTTGTTACTGTGGTTCTATGAACATGTTCAGGGGTTATCCTGATTTGTTCATAGGCATCCTGACCATCTATGATGGATCTGTATTTGGCTTTGGCTGCGCGTTGCAAGATTCCATCCATGTCTGGTAACGGTGAAGATTTTTTGTATGTATTAGCATTCCTAGCTCTTAAATCAATGATGCTTCGCAGACAAATCAGTTCTCCTGGTTTGCCAGGTTTCCTTAAAAACATCATTGGAACGGCATTACTACTTGTGGTAACCTCCCAACGACCCGATTTAATGTATGCTGCTCTCTTTTCATCCCACTGAGGTCTCAAAGCCTCTGGGCATCGTGATGGACGCCATGGATATATCATCTTCTCGTTGATCAGGGGAATTTCATGATTGATAGCTCTCAATGGAGGTAGTGGGGTGTCCGCTGCTGACTTGCAGATTGGTCGTGCGTAGTCCCTTAATACCTCCCTTATCTGCTCTAGGCTTTTCTCCACTTGTTCCATTGCCCTGGACGACAGTTTTGTTATGCCCACCCCCTCTTTCATTTGTACTGGTGAGTTGCTTCCTATTATTACTTGGGGGGGGTTGAGCCCAATGGCTACCTTATGTTGATAGATCCACGGTGTGCCCAATATCATGTCATACCCATGCAGATTCATCACATCAAAGTACCGAGGGCCTTTTATTTGTTGGTATTTGATCTCTGCCGTTACTCCAAAGTTAACCTTAGATCTAGATCCTTGTACTGCTAGTAGAACAGGTATAGATCTTGATAGCTCTATTTCTTGCAGATTTAGCTTGCTCAACCAAGGTGGTCGACATAAAGTCACCCAACGAGCCCGAGTCTACAAGCACCCTAACAGGGTGACCCTCGACCTTCACCACAATGACCAAAGGTTTAGGGACCGTTCGTGTCACATCTTTCCTTCTGATATTGTTACATAGTAATGCTGGGAAGGTCCCTGCTTCCACTTGCTGGCCATACAATTCCAAAACCCATAGCTGGTGATCTGTTGTTTCTACTCGCATTTGGTTCCTCACGCTTATTACTCTGATCACATCCCCCAGGTATTCCAGAGCTGGCTCCTCCCCAGGTAAGGCTTGGATTCTTTCTAAGTCGTTGATTCCCAGCTGCTCTCTCTCTTCCTCCAGGAACACATTTTCAAGTTGGGCCATCTTCTTTTCTAGTTGTTTCTCGTACCAATTAGCCAAATTGAATAAAGGATTATTCAGGTGCTTCTCAGATACTCGCACTCGGAATTCCAGAACGTGATCAACAACTTCGAATTTGCTGCCTGTGATTCTATTAATTTTAAATCTGAGTTTGCCCTTCGGTTGTCTAGATCCCTCAATTTTTAGGTATGGCGCCCCTAGTTCCAGGACTTGCGCTGCGTTCCATGCCACTATATCCTTGGTTAAGCCTACCTCGCACCATGATTTCTGGTTCAAAGGTACACCAGACACGGTATGGCACTGATGGGCATACCACAAGGACGGCTCAAAGTTTTTATCCTCCACAAGACTCTTTGGTAACACGGTATTGAAGTCTCGCATAATGTCTACTAGACACACCTCATCTTTACTAATGTCGTATGACATGAACCGCCTTCCCCAATATTGAAGGCAATTTGCTGGGTCCCCTGGGTATGGTTGCCTCCTCTCCAGGAAGTTTTCCAGTTTGCATGCATGTGGACTTCCGATTCTATCGGGCCTCCCTCGTGCTAACTCCTCTTTCCACAGGATGTCAAGTCTTACCTCCCCATTTGGGACTTCAAAGTCATAAGTGTCTCGTCCAAAGTCCTCTGGCCATGCCATGATTATCTCATCCTGGTCTTCTGCTGCTTCAGATTCATCATCATTCCCCAATACGGATTTACTGGCTCCCCTTCCTGGGGTCCCGGGTTCCTCCAGGGGTTCGGTGTCTGGTTTTTCTGAGACTGTAGAAATCTCTGTATCTGACACCGACTGAAGGTCAGGGACACTTTCACCCTCCATGTCCTTGGCCTCGGATGCCGATTGAGGTTCTGGCTGAGTGCCCTCGTACGTAGACTCATCTCCATCGTACCCCTCTTTGGAGAATATAAAGCTTATTACATCCCATGCAGATTTGTCTCCCGACATGTGTTCCAGTTCAGGATCTTCCATGACACTTCCCAAACCTATTGTCCCAATTGACAGTCCTTGGGTCGTATCGCCCAGGGCTTCTTTGATCTGCTTATCTATCTTCTGCAGGTCAAGGCGCACACTGCCGGCTTGAATACCTGGGGGCTTCCGTTGGTGGCTCTAACGGTCTTGTTTTGATAGCAGTTTCTCGCAAAATGACCTGTATGACCGCACATGAAACACTTATTTCTAGCCCGGTACTCTTCTTCTTCATCCTTATTTAACTTTCGGTGACCATTCTTAGGCTTAGAAGGGCCAGCCTCCTCTTTGTGTTTTGACATTCCCTCATACAGAAACTTCTTATAACAGAACCCGGGAGTATTATTAGTTGACTTCCCGTGGTGCTGCGAATGAGATTTCTGATATCCAATCTTCCGTCTTTGCTTTGGTGAGAGTCTTTCCCCGCTCCCTTATGATACTTCTTTTCATGATGACCAGTATGGTGGCCATGGTGATTTTTTGGATCTCGGTGATTCTCCTGACTCGGTTGCTTGTCTAGCTTTATCAAGTACCTGAGTCTGTTGTTCCAGTAGATTCTGTTCCTCTTCGTCTGAGTAAGCCTCCTCTACCCTCACTCGTCGACAAGGAGGGCTTGAACTCTCGTCTTGCAGCCGTTCGCTTGCTTCCCTGCTCGGGGTTATGCTTGGCAATTCCGACAAATCCTGACTGGTACGGGACTCTCCCATGTATGTAACACCCGATGTGTTTTTCTCCTCCTTGTCTGAGGGCTCTCCGGGCTCTCCTGGCTCCAGGCTATTCTGGGCATTATAGCCAGGTCTACCCTTGTCTTGAGGGGTCTGAGTTCCCATCTTGTTGCCCTGGGTGACCTTAGCCTGTGATCCAGCTACGCCAGCATTGTGAGTTGACATTCTGGTTCTCGTCCCCTAGCCAGTAGCCATGGTAGCCAGGTTCCGATTGCGGATGGGGTATCTAGATGAAGAATTTTGATCAATAGACATAATAAATGTATTGCTCACCGCCGAAGGTGGTCTTCTGGTTGATCAGACCGTCCAATTACTGTGAGGTGAGCCTTTTTAACTGTAGTTAGTTTTCTTGACTTTAGAAGTTCAAAATATGTGACGTGAGCAAGCTGGATAAGGCAATGGTCACAGCACACTAAGAGAAGTCTCACGGTGTGAACTGTTGTAAGTCCTCTGTTGCGAAACTAAACCATGGTGCAGGTCACTTAGTCACCACTAAAGTGTGACAGCGGCAGAATCGGCCGGAGGCCAGAATTTTTTTTTAAAATTTGCCATGTTAGTGGTTCGAACCATGTACTTGACAGCAGAGGGTAGTTGACAATATAGGAATTTGATTTTTCTTCTACATTTACACACAAATGCCATCAAAAAAACAGTACCTGCGTGTTGCAGCAGCTTGAGCCCGTGCCCAGGCATTGAAAACAAGACAAGAACCATCTTCGATGCTTCCCATTGATGCTGAGCCTGGATCTCCACGCACGCAAGCCCAATCACCAATTGTTGTGGACTCAGATTCTGAGTCTGAGACAGCATATCAAGGAGGGGTTAATCATTACGGCACGACTAGTAACGACAAGACAGACTTACAGGATGGTTTGTATGATGGATTCAAGACTGTCAGTGAGTTCAGTGAAGAGGATGTTGTTGTAATGGCAGGGAGAAAAACACCGTATAAGCAAATTCAGACA
>JABCKQ010008901.1:0-14336 GCA_018857305.1 Termitomyces sp. T159_Od127 | reverse complement strand
TGTGTAGCCTTCAGGATGGCAGTGTATGATGCTCAAATGGGTGTTCAGACCTTCTATGACAAGCTAGTGGGCCATGCGCAGAATATGGCTATATACCCAGATGAGTTTACCATTCAAGAGACATTTCTAGATGGGATACCATAACTCAAGGTGCATGCGCAGACATCAACGTACACATCAGATTCCTCTGTATTGATTGCATTTGATCCATCTTTTACAGGAACGCTAGAGGAATTACAGGTTATGATGAGCAATGGCTATCCGGAACAAAGATATAGACTCGCCAATTCTCGACGCCATCCTCTCAAAGTCGGGGGAAAAGTTGGAGCAAACATACAGCATGTCACATCACTTTCTTCGTGTTTTGGGCATAGACCAAACACGCTAATCAGCTCATCCATCTCCGACTTTGTCAGAAGTCGACTATAAAAAGTGCCATTTCACAATGACAGCCCCATTCACGAAGCAACGAATATATAGACTTACCACCATGGCATGTAATTCTCAGCGGAATTGTCTGAGATTAGAATCCAACGGAAAGACGCATATCAACCTCGGAGCTAGCATGATAAACGGGGGAGACAACAAACATACAACAGTTTGCCAGTCGCCTATATCTGGGCACGCATGGGGATGCAAAGGCAAGCGTTGCAAGGGCCGAAGCAACAAAGAGCAAGATGGTACGGAAGGAAGCCATAGCCTGAGGGACAAGAGACGCTTTGAGCTGATGAGGACGCTGACCTGAACGAGCAGCCCTCAGGTATATCGTACCTAGTAGCAATGAGCAACGCTGCGTAGTGACACACAAGTGAAGGCTATAAGCACAGAGCGGAACGACTCTGGGGTTTTTATTCACTTCACGGCTGCTTGCGTCTATCGCAATGCCGAAGATTCTGTGACAACTGTCAGCAGATTCGGGGTTGGAAGGACGATCTACAAGTATGCAACGGCACCGGTACGTTAACAGCACTGAGTCGACAGCAGTTCTCATATTGGTCAAGAGGGGGCACCTGCCGTATTGTTTAGGCTTTGCCAGCCACCTCGATGTTCGCTCATTCCAACTCTAGTTTAGACCTCGACCAAGCAGACGTCTAGTCCCAATCGAAGCTCCCAGTCGCCCGGTGCGGCTCACTCGAGGGCCTTCCTTGGCGCATCAGTCTACCAAATATAACCATGATACCTTTCCCTTTTCGTGCATTCCATACATGTCACCAGCCAGAATATCCAGCCGTGTTTAGAGATTTAGATACACTTTCACGAAGAACTTGGCTGGCAGCCAAGGCTGCGCCGCAAGCCCGCTAGATGACTAACGCAAGATAAGACGTGCGCCTTTTATGGACTGCCGCATTCCAGCGACTGAGTGCGAGAATGAAAAGCCTCCTACCAGGCGTGCTTCAAGGTTGAAGGAGGAAACGCATTATTCAGCTCGCCATTTTGGAATACACCGAGAACCTCATTTCCTTCTTCAACTCTCAACTCTTATTTTGGAATACATGATATCTGAGTATACACCGAGAATTCAACCCTCAGACTATTCTTCATCTTCGATTACGGATCTGGTTTTTCTGACTAGTCTCGTAGGAGACTGGAGAATGAGACTACCTTTTCTTGTCTAAGCTGCTCCTGCGCACGGAGACCCAAAGTTTCCCAGACTCCTACGGCAATAATGATTTCTTGTACCATTCTCAACCATGTTTTCATCCGGAGCAAGTCCGGATTGAGTGCCAGGAGCCATGGGAGACACTTGCTCAGAAAGTTGGTGCCGAGTACATCGATAGCACACCACGAGCTTAAAGACAATCCACAACCTACCGCTCCTCCCAAACCCACCAATCCAATTACAATACCAACAACACCAACTACCTCTACCTCTACACCAATACCAATACTCATACTCACACACTCGCAATCCCCGACGCCACGCCCACACACCACACGCTCACCTAGGACCATGCTGAAAATGAAACTGGAACGACCCGCCGTGGCTGCCAGCGCCAGGAAACGCGCCCTGCTGGAAAAACTGCGCAAAGGGGTGGCCGCCCGCCGCGAAGGGGTACGCGTGGCTGCCCTGCTGTGCCATGGGGTCGTTCGGGTCGTCGCCGCTGTCGAAGCGCACGCGGAGCTCTGCCGCGGGTGAGCATGGGTGAGCATGGGTGTGCTTACTGCTGACTGGGGAGGCACGGCTGCTTACCCAGGTTGATGAGGACCTCGTACGCCTCGTTCATGGCGGCCATCTTCGCTTCTGAACCGCCCTTGTCGGGGTGCGCCTTCTTTGCTGCTGTGCGGCTAGGCGACGGTCAGCGTGAGTGTAGAAGGCAGCGAACGAGCGCACAAAGCTTTCTTGATGGTCCGGTTGTCCGCGTCTCGCGAGACGCCGAGGACCTTGTAATAATCCTTCTGTTTGCTCTGCTTGAGCAGCTTCTGCGCGTGCTGGAGCCGCACGTGGATCTACACGTGGATCCATCAGCTTCTGGGCGCAGACATGCGCACAAACACCTACATCGCGATTACTCTGCCCGCTCTTCTCAAACGCCTTGGCGAGCACCTGACATGGATGGTGATGGCTGGAGAAATGCTGGGGGTGGCAGTGGTTGGTGGCAGTAACAGGCAGTGATGGCCGGGGGCTGCCAAGGTGGTTGGTCAGGTAGCAGTCTGGGCCCGGGACAGTCGTGGAGGTGGGTTTGAGGGGGTTGGAGTTCTGGGGCCAGGCCTAAGTCCCAAGGGTTGGTAGTTGGTCATGACAGAGAGGTTGCACCTGGTTGTCTAATGTCACTCAGTTCATTATTTAAACAACTGTCCTTAAGGTTGTCTCACTCATAAATAACCTTGTTTTATCCACTCTATGCATCAAATCCTTCCTCCTAGACATAGAATCTCTTTCTTACTTCTAATCCATCCTCAGCAATTTTCCATGCAATATCCAGACCACAATAGATCAATTCAATCTTGAAGGGAAAAACCCATCTATGCTACATGCCTAAGATGTCATGAGATCTATGTGCCTACAATTCACAACAGTACTCCCATTTATCCTAGAACTTGTTTACATAAGACCTATGGGCACTCAACTTGCCATGGAATTCTTGTCCCAAAAACAGATTGAAGGTCATACAGTTTATGTCCCATCGAAGCCATACATCGCATTTGACTTGAAGGATTGGCTTGCTGGCCTTCCCTCTTGTTGAGGATTTGAAAATATGATGGATGATGCATGGGAATGGATGAAGGATGAATTTTACAATGGAGCTTTGAATGATATCTTTCAAGGTTCAGTTATCCAAAACTTCAAAGGACCTGAAGGAACGAGTCACTCCAGCCTATTGGGAGTGAAGGATACTGGCTGTTATCTCTTTGCTTTATGTGTGGATTTCTGCAATCTCTTTGGTAATAAAGCAGCAGGCAAAAAGATATCAATTGGTGCAGTAACAATTTCATGCCTCAATCTACCAATCAAAATTTGGAACAAGCCTGAAAACTTGTTTCTTGCAGGAATTTGGCATCTCAAAGCAATCCATATCTCTGACCACTGGTTGATTCTTTTCTTGAATTGTGGAATGGGGTTTACTTTACCCACACAGCAAAGTACAATTTAGATTGGCTTGTCTTAGCTGCTCTTATTGTGTTAGTCTGTGATCTACCTGCAGCTCAAAAGGTTGGCAATTTTTTGTCACATAGAAGCTGTTTGTGCACAAAGTTTCATCATATTTATAATGACACTAATACTGAATCCTGGATCTCCTGAACAAATGAAGAATGCTGCCAACTTGCAGAGAGATGGAAATCGGTGCCTTCAAATGCTGCTATGCAGAGGTCATTTGATGCTTCTGGCATTCAATGGTCTGAACTCCTTCACCTCCCCTATTATGAATGAGCATGCTTTCTGATTATTGACCTAATGCACAACTTGTTCCTTGGCCTGATCAAAGAGCATTTTTTAGGTGTTTTAAGTCATGATCCCTCTGGTCAACTGCGAAATCAGCCAAATTTTCTTCTGTCACAATCTACTACCGACCTCCAGGACTTAGCCTCAGCCCCAGGACTCCAACCTCCCCAAATCCACCTCCATGACTAACTTGCTACTCTATGACTATGACTTATATATACTGTATGATAAGTAGGCTCCAGAGCTCAGGTCCGGGTCCCTGTGACAAGTTGCAGCGCCAGGGCTTGAGGTGAGACCTGGGGATTGTGCAAGGTGGCGGTGGAGGTCAATATATGTCATGTGGCACAAAGAAAGCTCTTGAAAGGAAGGTCTTGCTTTAGGAGCATGGAGACATGTAATGGCAATGAGGTGAGGAGGTGAACAGAAGTGGGGTTTGGCGTGCAGAGGTCAGACCAGTGGTGATGCGTGGTCATGATGCATGATGGGAGCCTCGGCATGGGCTGGAGGGAGCGCTGGGAGTTGCCGGCGCTGGCACTGATGTGGCAGCTGCAGTTGGAGAAGCGCAGTTGGAGAAGCATTGGGGATGGTCAGGGCTGGCGCTGATGTGGCGGTCGCAGGTGGTGATGGCCAGAGAGATGCCAGAGGTGGCAGTGGCTGGTGGTGGTGATGGGTGGTGATGGCTGGGGCTGCTGGGGTGGCTGTTCAGGTAGCAGTCTGGTCCTGGGATGTCATAGAGGCTGGTTTGGGGAGGTTGGAGTCCCAGGGCTGAGGCTAAGTCCCAGAGGTCGGTAGCAAGTTGTGACAGAGAGTGGCGTAGGAGGTGGAGTGGGGCATTGAAGTGCTGAAAATGGAAGTCCTCTGACAGCCCCAGATAGACTCAATTTCCACAGCATAATTACTGCTACATCTCTGTCTTCTCAAACATTAGTGGAAATAACACCTATGCTTAGTCCACTGATCCACAATTTTTTGGCACCAACCACACCTAGGACATTCTTCCATGTTAACAGCTTCTTGTGTACAGGCTCTGAGAGTTTTACAGATGCTACACTATTTTTAAACAATAATTTCATGACTGTAAAAAGGTTGCAATACTAGCCTACGTATATTTATGACTATACAGACCTCCAACATATGTAATCAATGCCCATCATGGTGGTGGGAGGTTAGGTGATGATTACAACCATTGTCACTTGCTTACCATCTGCTGATCCACCATCTCAATGCTCTGGGCTCAATAGCATGTACCATGTTGGATGAGACTGTGTTTGCTAGGGGCAACATATGTGATCTAAAGAAGGGACAATTTGTCCATTGTGTTGGTAGGAGGTCAGTTGATGACTACAACAGTTGTTGCTCACTCATTAATTTGGTCCAGTACAAGCAAGAAACCTATGTCTGTGATGTTTTGACATTGGATATTAGCAGAGCATGTGTACATTCCAATCTGTTCTTGTTGAATCTCTCTTCATGTCAATGTTGAGTTGCTGCTGACTCTCTGATAAACATGCTCAGTGACTCCTGATTGAGTCAATTTCTATTTCTAAGATTTTTTTCCATGAGAAAAACAAATTTGATTTATTGATATTTACTGGAAACATCTTAAATTAAAAATTCATAGTTGCCTCAAGAGAAAGTAGAAAATTATCAAAAAAAAACATGGGAAAAAGCTGGACAAGTGTTTCAATACCTTTTTCGAAATAAAATTCCATTCTATTCCATCAGGAAAAACCAAATGAAAAATTAAACAGATTTCTATCATGTTTGCAGTAGAAACCACCATGAAACACTTAGGAAAAAGGTGAACATTTTTCTAGCATTTTCAGCAAGAAAACGCTTACATATTTCTAAAGGGAACAGTACATGGAAGTTATATGATGGTCTTCTTTACAGTTCTTCTAATGGCAATACCTTCCAGTATCAGCAGTGAATATTTAATCAATCTTCAGCAGATACAGATATCAGAAGGTTACCATATTGGAATAACAAGCTCACATGATGGCAGCAATTCTTAAATGGAGTTCGAACTTTATAACATCAACTGATAGACAGATCCTATAGTAAATACACACTTCTTAGTGCTTGTAACACCATGTGCTCTGCTTCTTTTGCCAGGTTCTCTGTCTGATTTCCTAACACAAGTGCTAAGCATTTTGCAAATACCTTGAGTGTCTCATCTCTGCCCCCTGGAGACCAAATTCCATCACTTGAATGTCTACCTTGTACTCCTGCCCCCAGAGGCTAAAATGTGTCACCTGCCAACTGGAGGCCAAAATCTATCCTGAGTTGCAAGCACCAAATCTTGCAGAGAACTTTTGAATTCACCAACATTTTATTTTCATCACTCTCTATTTCTATTTTCTTTTCTGGTCACTACCATGTCATTAATGGATGATGCTATTTGCTTTCTCTACCTCTCAAATGGTCAATGCACATGGAGGCTGTGATGGTTTGTCAGAGTTATTGGGACGTGTTAGAGGAGAAGGTGTTGCTGGAGGATTTGAAGAGTGAGGAGTTGAAAAAGGTCAAGATGAAGATGGCTGAGGCTAAGGATTCTTGGTGTGGAGGATGCTCAACTCACTCATATGACTGACCTCAATCTTTATGTCATCTGGGAGAACCTTGGCAAGGTTCATCATGCCCATGGTTTTGGCAGTTGTCTTGTGCTCTGCCATACCCTTCATCACTGCTTCTATGAAAAAGGACCAAATCCTGGAGGCCTGGATTGGAGAGATGTGCTCTCTTGCCAACCAGCATATTGCCATCAACATCCCTGTTGTCCTTATCTTATCACTGGTCTCCCCCCTTCCTTTGAAAATGTCATCATCTCACTCGACACTGTTAACTCCAAGGACCTCACTCTCAACTTTGTCATCACTTGCTTACTCAATGAGGAGAGTCATCAGAATCTTGCTTGTTCCAGTGTCAAAGTGGAACTAGAGGCAGTCAAATTGAGTCAGAGGCTATGGTTGCTGTAAAAAAAACTGGCACCAACATCATATGCTTCTATTGTGGAGGAACTTGTCATTTCACTGCTTTATGTGAAGTTCAACAGAAGCACTTCAAGGCAATAGATGTGAAGTTTGCCAGCATCACCATCTTTCCTGATGATGAAGATGCTGACAATGAAGGCAACAAGGTGAACTATGCCTTTTAGATTGCTGTCAGAGGACTTCCATTTTTGGTCTACACTGACTTCTCCTTGAGGCACTTCTCTATGCTCTGGCCCACCTCTTGCACCACTCCCCAGGATCCCCAGAGCTTGCTCCAGACCCCCAAGGCTCAATTTAAACCTCTGGAGATCTTTAAAGATCTCCAGAGGGCATTTTTCTTTTTTTGAGAAACCTCCAAAACTTCCTGCACTTTCTGTTCAAGCATTATCCAAGGTTAAGGTTAGCTCTGATTATCTATACAGTTGTTTTCATGCCTCCACCGCCTGCTGATGCACCACACCAAATAATGAGGATCCTTAGACTTGTTCTCTTTAGATTCCTCTCTGCTAGGTGATTAGTTACCATTGTATTGTTGACTATCATTCCTAATATCCCAATATAACTTTGGATTCCCCTCTGCTAGCTGTGTGACTGAGCCACAACTCCCAGAGGTCACCTTTACAATCAAAGGGAAGTACATTGTCATAAGTGTTTTGCTCAGAGAGAAGTATCAAAATATGAGCTCACATGATGGTGGCAGTTACCAAATGGAGTTCAAACTTTATTACATCAACTGGTAGACATATCTTGCAGTAAATATGCACTTCTCAGCACTTGTAACACATGTGCTCTGCTTTTTTTGCCAAGTTCTCTGTCTGATTCTCCAATATACCAAACTCATTGTGTGATCCATGTCTGCTTGAATTAATTTTTTTGGACCATAACAAAAGCAATGGATCATAAAGGACCTTTGTCTGTAGAGCATGGCATGTCCAAGATCTGTGTCAGAGGACTTCCATTCAACTTCCATTTTTGGCACATCACAACACTCCAACCCACCTCCTATGCCACTTTCTGGGACCCCCAGGGCTCACTCTAGACCTCTGAGACTCGCTCTAGACCTCCGAAGATCTCCAGAGGTTATTTTCTTTTTAGAAAAGCCTCAGAACTTCCCACACTCCTTGTTCAAACATTATCCAAGGTTAAGGTTAGCTCTGGTCACCTGTACAGTTGTTCCCACACCTTTGCTGCTCACTGATGTGGCACACTGAGCAGCAGAGAATCCTTAGGCTTGTTCTCTATGGATTTCCCTCTGCTAGATGATTAGCTACTATTGTATCATTAATTATCATGCCTAATATCACTTCAGATTTCCCTCTGCTAGTTGTGTGATTGAGCCGCAACTCCTGGAGGTCGCCCTTACAATGATAATCACTTGAGACATTTCAATATATCAGTATACTGAGTTGTTGTATTTGAAGACAATTATATGTATTGGTGTCAAACACTCATTCATAATGCACTCTCAATGGAAATTGTCAAGTTGTTTAAAGTGTATGCTTGGGTGCTGATAAGAGACTTCTATTTTTGCTCCATTTTGGCCACTCAGAGATGCCCAGTAGTCAATCTCTAGGACCTCCAGGCTTTTGGAGCTCTCTACTATGATCTTTCTGTATGCCCACCCCTCAACTCTGGCTTTTTATTGATACCAATTTTGTGGCCTCAGCATGGCTAGATCTTTGTTCATAATTCAAAAAGTATTACCAAACAACACTCTGCATCTACAGAGATCTCTGGAGGTGATTTTCTTTTTGTGCAGACCTCCAGAGCATCTGAAACATCTATTTTTAGCATCATTAGAGGTTAGGGACCCTAAACCTAGTTCTCAAAATTAATGGCTTGCATATGTTTTATATTTTTTATCAGTTTTTGAGATGTCATCAAATTTTTTTATATAGGTAGTTCTGATGTCAATGTTCTGACCCTCAATTATTATCTTCACACACTCCCTTGGCTTTCCACTCCTCCATTCACCTTCCAAACTATGGTAAATCAAAGCAGTGCATTCTCTCTCTGTAGGATAGGAGCTTGGATATGATGGAGATAGATCTTTACCTTAATTAGCTTATCCCATGGCTAGCTGTCCATTATAGTATCATAATTTCAAAATCAACTCTTCACCAAAACTTGGAGCAAGAAGGCCTTACAAAACAGCTTCTTCATAAAATTTCCATTGAACAAGATGAAGTGTGCTGCCAGTGGATGGAAATGCAGCAGAGCCTGATGTTTCAAAGTTATGAGTTGGAATTGGTAACTGTGCACTTCTAAAAAATGACTTTGTTAGAGGCAACCACTATTCACTGCTGACAGTAATTATAGTTGATGGTTACATCACAAGTAAGGCGCTCAAAGGATCCTTTTATTCTATTGAGTTCTGTGACTTCATAGCAGAACAAGTGGTTAGTATCATTTTTCTATGTGCACATATTTCAGCTTATAGACATCCAAAGCTGTCTCAAATGAATCCATGCTCTGCTGAGCAATCTGTCCTTGTCCTCAACAATTGCCACATAGATCACAATGATGCTTTAGTTGGACAGAAAAAAATAGAAGTAACCTTGCCAGTGTTCCTGGCCAAAGGGTCCATTGAATTTTGTCAGGGCTGCAGATAAGTTTATGTGGTACTTATTCATCTCATATGTTTATGCTTGCTCAAAATATGTAGGATATCTTATTCTCTACCCTCCTGCATATCTTCCTAATCTCAATTTGATTGAGGAGTCTCATAAGTCTCTATACAAGTTGCATGACACTTGCACCTGCACCACAGAGCCCTGTCAATCACCTGTGCCCCTTTTATGCTACCCTACCACTTCTTCTGGCTGGTTCCTCTACCTGAAACTTCTGATAAGCTCTGGGTGTGTTTTGTCCACCTGCTAAGGACTCACCCAGTGATTTGAGCCCCTGTGATCAGCAGAACCTGACAGCAAAGAAGAACATGCAGCAGAATAAAGAACTTGAATCGAACATTACAACACAAGAAGACAGAAGAAAGAAGAAAGAAGAGAAAAAACATGCTTGTCTCATCCTCCATCAGTCCATGTGCCTTTACAAGCATTGCTAAGAAACCTTCTATGGTTTGTTGAGGAAGGCTTCCTATCCAAGTGACAGAAAGTTAACCTCCTTTCAATGTTCTTGTGCTAGCTTTTTTATAGCCTTGTTGCCAGGTCCAAAGCTCAACAAGTTGTGTCTAATCGGCATTCAATACTCCATAATGTGTGCAGAACTTCTCCAATGGGACCTAGACCTGATGACACAGCAATTATGGGAGGTGTTAAATACTGAGGGCCATTTGTAGAAGTAACAATATTCTCCTCATGGATTTGGCAAGCTCAAACAGGATAACTAGGTAAGGCTATGACTTAGCTAAAAGATTTGTGTAGACTTGACAGCCTAAGGAGTAAGCTGAAATGAATTCAAGTCTTAATAAGTCTTGAGAGGGTCAGTCCTTTCAGTCCCCAAACTGCCAAAATAAAACAAGTGACAGAGCCAGAATGAAGAGTCTAAAATGGAATGCATTCTTTAAATCTCTCTTTTCTTTTCATTATATATAGAATTATGGTGTAACAGTTGTTACAAAATAGGGCAAACTTGCATAGCTCATGCAGAAGCTGAATCAGACTGCAATCTCAGATATGTGCATCAATGATGTGCACAACAAGTGTTACAATCTGTTACATACCTTCCAATGAGACCAAATACTTGGTCTAATGAATGCAAGGACAGAATGCAGACAATCAGTGCTGGATAGACTAGGCATAGTGTAAGCACACTGTGTTATTAGTCAGTTAGATGAAAGTTAGTAATGCCTTGTCTATTGAAGACAAGGTTGGAGGCAAGATCAGTCACACAGTCCAATGATTTAACAGGATGGCATATGAGTAGTGTGGTTGGTAGTGAACAGTCTTGATATAAAGAAATGTCATACATATCATATGTATACTAAGTGATAACACATCAGTCAGTGAATGCAAGTACAAAACTTGACTTTACCTAAAACTAATTATGAGTAGAAAACTCTATGTCTCACCAATCTGGACCTTGCCCAGCTCCATGACCATTGCCTCCTTGCCCATTGTGATGTTATTTACTTGAAGACATTTGGCTCCAATTTCATCATTGGTGGGGCCAAAGGGCCCTCCATTTTGTTCTATGTCAACCTCTATTTTTCTCTGCCCCTAGAGCTGACCTATTGTCACAATTGCTATTTGACAAATACAAGTGTGTAAGTTTAGGGCTAACCACATCTGCCACTTTGAGCATGTTGACATATGACAGTTAGGCTCACCTTACATTTGTTCATTTTCATTCTTTTCTTTTTCTTATTCTATTTGTTGTATAACATATGCTACTATCCTCATGTTTGCAATGCTTTGCTGTGCAAACCTATTTGAATATTTACTTATATCTACTTGTTGCAACATTCTGAGGGGTACATTATTACTAACATATTATTTCCTGTATCTAATCAGCTCTTGGCATTTGACTACTTACAGGTATACAATAAAGTTGTCTCCACTCATTAGGACATTCTGAGGATTTGACTACTTACAGAGCACCCTTGTAAACTACTGCTGGCATGATGAAGAGGGTGTGTTTGAGCACCTTGTGCAGATCATCAAAGATTCAATTGGTGGTCCATCCCCCAATGAAGTTAGATGACCTAGATGCTCTCACCTTTCATCTCCAGATAAATGCAATAGAGAGTTCTATGGTAAGTGGCTATGCCACAGGAGCACAAAACCATGTAAAATTCTGTATTAATCACAACATTCCTCTTGACCACACTCCACAGACACTATCGTGTTATATAGCATATACTTCAAGGTTTATTGCCTCAGAAAAATATCTTACAGGTCCCAGACATTTGATTTGAAAATTTTATCCCAATTTTAATAACAATTGGGTACACTCACTAGTACAGGCAACAATGAGAGGATTGCAAAAAGTATGTACAGATCCAATACATAGAAAACAGCCTTTATGCCTGCATCATCTTGCAGATTTCTTGAAATCAGTCCAACATTCAGCAGATTACAATGACTTATTGTTTGCAAGAATAATGTCATGTTGCTTCTATGCTTGTCACAGATTTGGCAAATGAGTTATAAAAATGGCCAAAGAAACTATGGACTGGAGGAAGATAATCAGATGAGCATCATTGACATACATACCCAGATATGCAGGATACCATCTTCCTTATCATAAGGCCAACACATTTTTTTATGGGACCAACATTCTGTCCACACACTAGGAGATATCTTTTTTTTTAAAAAAAAAAAAAAAAAATCAATTTATTACATGCTCGACGCATGACATCACATTTCATGGTGCTATTGTACTTTCTACAAGAGCCACAAAAATCTGCACCTCCCCATGTATGTGGAGAATGAGTGGGTCAGCGTTCCTTGACCATTTTTGGATGTGCTCCCCTAGTAAACCCAGATCTGTGCTGGGTGCCTTGATGGTTTGTGCTATGAGTGCCATCCGGGTGGGCAGCGGTGGGTCAAGCAGCATAGCATGCCCTCAGCCCAGGGGGATGTAATGTGGAGTGGGGTGGGGGAGGGGGAATTGCTGGTGCCGATATTAGGGAGTGAGGGTAGAGTATTTAAGTTTGGGTTTTTAGGGTTTTAGGTGTGTAGTAAGGCTCAAGTGAGCTGACAATCAGGAGTGTGTGGGTTTATTGGAGTTCAATTTTGTGTGTTTCACTGGGTTGAATTGCATGACTCAAGGCATTTTGTGGCATGTATTAACCTAAAAAGGTGGTCTAGTGCATCTGGGGCGGTGAGGAGGTAGGAGGTTGACTCAGCTTTTTGACAAAGCCTACGCCGTAGATGGTAGTGGTGTTCAAACTGATAGTGTCAGCACTCAAATAGAACATGTCAGACTGTCTTGACTGTGAAGTTACCACAGTGGGGGCAGACAGGTGTTTTGGAGCATTAGATGTGGAAAAGGTAGCTGTTGAATAGGATGTGGTGGGTCTGAAGTTGGGTGAGGAGGGCTGAATGCCTTCAGTCGAGGGATTGAACTAGGCAGAGGTATTGTTTGGAGGGGAGGGACTGGTCAATAATGTGGCTCTCAGAGTACCAGAGGGATCATTTCCATCACGATTTCCATGTAGTAGTGAGAGAGGTCAAGGCCGTTTGCTGTGCTGCGCTGATGCTGATTGGGAGGGGTGTCTTCCTGAAAAGTATGAGTAAGGTCTCGGGGTCACTGGTATGTCCTTGGGAGGCCATCTTTGCCAGTTTGTCTGCATGCTTGTTGGGTAGGAAGCTGACATGGCCTAGCATCCAGTGGAGTTATAGGTCGATGACATTGCAGGTTCAGTCTTTCCATCTGGCACTGCTGTGTGTCGCTCGGCGGTTCTGAGGTGCATTGTAGGCGGTCGTCTTGATGTGTAGTTGCTTGGTGGCAGAGTATATGTGATCTAGAAGATAGTGAGAGGGGTGGGGGTGTTGAATCAATAAGGCTTTAAGCATAGCTTGGCTGTCACTGCCAGCTACAGCATGTGCAGGAATGCTGTGAGTCAAGGAGGTCAGTAGGTGGAGTGCAAGAAGCACTCCTACCGCTTCAACTTCATAAGTGGTATGCTCAGAGTCACTGCTTAGGTGGTAGCAGAGGTGTCGGATTTCTACTCTGTTAATGTATAGCACTGCAGAGGCACCTATTCCTCCTTCAAAGCCTGATCCATCACAGTATACAGTGGCAGGCATGGAGGAAAATATGGCTGAGGCTGCTGCAAGGGCTGACTCCTTGTCCTTCTCGATTGTAACAGAGAAGGAGGGAGAGTAGCTGGGGCGCCTCTGGACTGGGCTTACAGTCTCAATCGACTTAGGGTTGACCCCAGTAACATGAAAGAGATAGTGCAAGGGGGAGCGGTGCCTGGCGACAAATTGCTGAGCAGCCTTACGCATAGGAAGGTGTAAGGTAGGGGGTGGGTGTGGGGTAAAGAAGAAAGATGTACCATGGCCCTGTAAAGGATCTTCTTGAACAGGAGTTCAATGAGTAGTAGGTACACATGGGTGCCCAATACATCCCCTGCCATGGTGCTCAGTGCTCTGGTGATCATTTTGGCAGTGCGTCTCTGGGAGGGAATCAGTTTGTTAATAATTGCTACAGATCTCAATCTCTTTTTGCTGGAGGGGGAGTCGTATATGCTGGTGTACCAGACATCTGCTGTGTATGTGATGGCGGGGACTGCAATGGTGTTGTAGAGCTGTCAGACACAGTGTGGTGGCGTGCCACCAGACGTTCATGAGAGATGCATAACCTGGAGTGACCACTAAGTGGCCTGGGCAGTGTCACGACCCGCTACCGACCCCCAGGACTTAGCCCCGGCCTCGGGACTCCAGCGCCCCCAAAACCACCTCCACAGCCGCCCCAGGCCCGGACCGCTACCCGGCCAACTCCCCTGGCCATCACCAGCCATCACCGCCCGTCAACGCCACAGCCACCGCCAC
>JABCKQ010008900.1:0-14421 GCA_018857305.1 Termitomyces sp. T159_Od127 | reverse complement strand
GGGTAGTGCCGGCGCTGATGTGACGTGATAGCCGAGACCCGGCGCTGATGTGGCGGTCACGGCGGTGATGGCCGGGAGGTGCCGCGAGTGGCAGTGGCTGTGGCGTTGACGGGCGGTGATGGCCGGTGATGGCCGGGGGAGTTGGCCAGGTAGCGATCTTGGCCTGGGGCGGCTGTGGGGGTGGTTTTGGGAGCGCTGGAGTCCCAGGGCTGGGGCTGAGTCCCGGGGGTCGGTAGCGGGTCGTGACACTGCCGAGGGAGTTGGCTGGGTAGCAGTTCAGGCCCAGAGCAGTCGTGGGGGTTGTTTTTGGGGAGGGTTGGAGTCCCAGGGCCAGAGCTGAGTCCCGGGGGTCAGTAGCAGGTTGTGACAGTGATGGCCCTCTATGGCAAGTGAGCACACTTCATATCCACCCACACTACTTACTTTGCCATAGGTGCTGCAAACCTGTACTAGAAGAATGTTTGGAAGCTTCATAGCCTCTTTCTTTAATGCCTATGTGTTAGACTGAGGGCCACAGTTTATAGTGGATTTCATAAGAGAGCTCTACCAACTGCTAAATGTGAAGCTTTACACCTCCACTATCTACCATTCACAATCAAACAGCCAGACTGAATGTGTGAACCAAGAGTTTGAGCAGTACTTCCACCTCTTCTGCAATGAGCATCAGGATGACTAAGATGAGCTACTTTTAGATGCAGAGTTCCAGTACAACAACCATGTTCACACAACCACTTAAATGTCATCTTTCTTCCTGGACACAGAGTGTCATCCATGCATGGGCTTTGAGCCTTGGGCCCAGCTATTAGAGAATGAGGTTGTGAACAAATTTGTGGACTAGATGAAGATGGTGCAGAAAGAAGCCAAGGCTGCTCTGGTAAAGGCAAAGGACAATATGACACAATACTATGACTACAAAAGAGCTTTAGCAGCCAAGTACCAGTCCAAAAACTAAGTCTACCTAGATGCTTCAGACATCACCACCACCTACCCATCAAAGAAGCTCTTGCATCATCAGCTAAGGCCCTTCACAATAGAACAACAGGTAGGCCCACTAGCTTATTAACTCAGACTCTTAGCAGGAATGCACCAACTTCACCTAGTATTCAATGTGGTAAAGCTAAGATCAGCTCTGGAGGATCCTATTTCAAAGCCAAACTCAGTGCCCCCTCTGTCCCCAGTGGTGGTCAATGACAAGGAGGAGTATGAGGTGGAGGAGATCTTGGATAGTTGTCTATTCTAGTGACAACTACAATATAAGGTGAAGTGGAAGGCTATGGAATGGTTGATATCTTTTGGAAACAACAGAAGAATGTGTATGTACTGAGGCTTGTTAGAGAGTTTCACTAGAGACATCTAATTGTGTTCCAGACCATCCAGAGATTCCATCTCACCAGTAGACCAGGCAATCTGGAACTTCTATCCTGCATGTTGAGACATCACACACTATAGGGGAGGATGATATCAAGGAACTTCCATTTTGATCCACACTAACTTCTCTTTAATTCATTTTCCTACATTTCAGTCTGCTCCTAGTGCCACTCCTCAAGACCCTTGAGGCTTGCTCTAGACCTCTAGAAATCTCTAAGGATTACCAGAGGTTATTTTCATTTTAGAAAACCCCTAGAACTTCCCACACTTTCTGTTTAAGCATTATCCAAGGTTAAAGTTAGCTCCAATCATTTATACAGTTGTTCTCATGCCTCCATTGCCTGCTAATGTACTGCACCAGGGAGCAGAAATCCTTAAACTTGTTCTCTTTGGATTCTCCTCTGCCAGGTAATTAGTTACCATTGTATTATCAATTATTGTCCCTAATATATCTTTGGATTCTCCTCTGCCAGTTGTGTGATTGAGCTGCAACTTCTGGAAGTTGCCCTTACAGTCAGAAGACTTCAACACCATCCTCATTGTTGTCTACCACCTCACCAAGCGAGCCATCTTCATTCTCTGCAGCACCACCAACAATGTCTTAGAGTTTGCTAAATTCTTCCTTAAATATGTTTTCACTAAGCATAGACTCTTAGATAACATTGTCTCTGACTATAGCTTCCTCATTGTCTCTTAGTTCTGGCAGTCTCTGTGTAAAGCCCTTGAGATAAAGACTAACTTATCTACTGTCTATCATTTGGAGATCAATGGCCAGACCAAATCAATGAATCAGACTCTGGAGCAGTACCTTCACCTTTATGTTCATTATCTACAAAACAATTAATGCACTAAGCTGCTTTTCACCTACAATAACACCCCTCACTCTGCCACTGAAGTATCTCCGTTCTATGCTAATAAAAGCTATAACCCTTGGCTCACTCTTTCTTTCAGAGACATTCCCTCCCACATAACCCCAACTGAACCCTCAGCACTCTTATATAGCTTGACCAGCACAACTTGAAGACCAGATGATCCTCAATCAAACTCAATCACAAGTTACTCAGCTCCTTTAAGATTCTTTGGAAGGTCTTGACCTACATCTACAAGCTTGGCCTTTCTTTAGGACTTAAGGACCTCCATTCAGTCTTTCATATGCACTGTTTTAAAAAACATGCCTCAAATTCCTTCCTTAGAGAGCAACCCAGCTGACTGCCACCCATCAAAGTCAAAGACAAATATCACTATGAGGTCAACTATATCTTTGACTCATGACTCATCTGTGGCCATCCTCACTACCTAGTTTGCTGAAAAGGCTATGAACATGAAAACAACACTCAGGAACCTCAAAGAAACCTTGCTGGTGCTCCTGCCAAACTTTAAAACTTCCACTGGTGGTACTCCAACAAGCTCCAGAACCAGCATCCATAGACAACAGCATCAGTGAGTGTAAGCCCTGCTTCTGATTCCATCAAGGATTAAACTCTCAGATTCAGCATGGTTTGATTTACTGACTTTTTTATTTGTTTAAGCTGAGCCCATGAGCATTTGTTCCTGCTGAATGAAGTGTCTGCCATACACGTATCAATCCAGGAGGGCCTGAGTTGCATGCTTTTTGATGTGCCAAAGAAGTTGGAGCAGGACATTGTGCAGTTGAAGTCACTACTGGCTGGGCACTGGTGGAGGAATGCAATTGCTCTAAGATCATGGTTGGAGGTGGTTGAGGATGCTGGGAGACCTTTATCAGAATATAAGCTGAAGGAGAGACAGGGAATGAAGGGGAGACAGGGAATGAAGGGGAGACAGGGAATGAAGGGGAGACAGGAAATGAAGGGGAGACAGGGAATGAAGGGGAGACAGGAAATGAAGAGGAGACAGGGAGGGAGAATAAACTGAGGCTGGTAATCTTGAGTAAGCAGAGGATAAACTGAATTGCCAGGATTCTGATACACAATTTTGAGCTGCAGAATATTTTTTGAACACCTCCATTTGTAACTATATGTATCATTGTTGTCAATATATTGTTGTCTTGAACTCATCATTGTCTGGTATAAAGTGAGAACTTATTAATGGAGGAAATGTGAGAAACTGTCATGGCCTTGTTTGTTAATCACTGTCAGCACCACTCCTCTGCCTCCTGGACTACCTCAACCCTATGTACCTGCTTTTTGGCCTTGCAAATTGCCTCCACCAAACTCTTGCACTCAAGGCCTGCAACATTCTCACTTCTGCTTCTTGGTCATTTGCCACCTTCAACACTGTGTCTTAATCTTGCTGCACCATATTACAGTCCATTGCCACTTTCTAGGCCTCCCTCTCCTGATGCACAACCAACTTTGCTATCTTTCATGATCTATAGAAGGGCAGCCATGTGAGACACTGCAGCTAAAGAATGAATGACCAAGTGCATCAACCACAGTAAGAGGGTGTGAGTGCTGGAAGGACTGGTTATTGATGCCTCACCTCAGGGCCTCTTGCTCATACAATGAGGATGCCCACCACTTGCTCTTCAATGCCACTGCCTTCTTTTGCTTCCTGTGTGGTGGCTCCACTTTGATCACTGAGACCATTGCCTCCTCCTTGCTAACCTTGCTCTTAAACAGCAAACACTCTTTTTTACCAACCCTAAGACATAACAAACCCTCACCCACCACTGCATCTGCAGCTCTGTCATGACCCACTACTGACCTCCAGGACTTAGCCTCAGCCCCAAGACCCCAACTCCCTCAAACTCACCTCCACAACTGTCCTGGGCCTGGACCGCTACCTGACCAACCACCTTGGCAATCCCCAACCATCACTGCCCATCACTGCCACCAGCCACCACCACTGCCAGCATTCCCCTAGCCATCACTGCCTGTGACTGCTACATCAGCGCTGGCCCCAGCCATCCCTGACGCTTCCCCATCTGCAGCCACCACATCAGTGCTGGCACTGGCAACACCCAGCACTCTCCTTGGTCCATGCCAAGACCCCCATCATGCATCACAACCATGCATCACTGTTGATCTGACCTCTGCATGCCATGCTCCGCTTCTGCTCTCCTCCTCACTCCTTCGCCGCTACATGTCTCTAGCTCCTAAAGCAAGACCCTTTGTGCCGCATGACATATCTCAACCTCCACCACTGCCTTGCATGATTCCCAGGTCTCACCTCAAGCCCTGGTGCTGCAATCCATCACTGAGACCTGGGTATGAGCCTTGGAGCTTATCTACCATACATTATATAAGTTGTAGAGTAGCAAATAGTACTCTAGTCTTGATATTGCCATACTTCTTACCTTGTTTTTCATGTTTTGTCTCTGTCTCATAGTCTCGTGCATTCTGGTTTTTATTTTCCAACTCTGTCTTGTTTTTTACTGTACTTGTCTTGTCTTGTCTTGTCCTCATCATCTCTACTCATCTCGTACTCTATTTCTATCTCTGTTTTGTCTCCTCTCACCTCAGGTCTTTAAATTCCCTTCTTTCTCTCTCATTTCTCGTCCCAGTCTTGACTTGTTCTGCTCTTCCTGTCCCCTATCTTATCTTATCTCAGCTCTTTCCTTTTCTGGCTCATTTGATCTTTGCATCTCTCACCTCCATCCCTGGGACTTGCTAAAGTCCCCACCTTCACCCCACTCTCTATTCGCTAATCTTTAGGACTTGCTCATGCACCCACGCTTGCTTGCTCCCTTCTCTTGCACCTCTGGGACTTGTGCCTAATCCCAGCACTCATCCTCTACCACTCACCTCCCTATCCAGCATTACTGATTCACTCATTGGGACAGTTTTTTGAGCATCTTCAACTTTGCAGGTTTATTCCTATTTTAGTCAGAAATAAAGAGTATGTTGCATGTAGGAATATCAACAGAGTCATGTGACCATGTTTGGTTATACTTGGGAGTGGTTCAAGTTGGTTGAACCACATCTTGACCTTCAGAGCCCTGGCTGCTTAAGCAACAAGATCTTCCTGTTGACCATCCTGGTTTCCATATCAAATGTCTTGGAAAATGTCCACCTCTGCTCCCTACATGACCAAGCCTTCCACAGCCCAGATTGCAAACAACCCCAGCCAAAGGAGCATAATAATGCTGTTGTCATCTCCTTCAGTGTCATGGTCAGCTTTCTGGAATAAAGCATCAGGCTTTCCCATACTTTGGCTGAGCTTGTGATGCAGCAAGAAGTCAAAGTTGGCTAAATAAAGGACCATTGAGCCTGCCAGTAATTGAGCCTCTTAGCTATTTGGAAGTACTCCAGGTTTTTGTGATCTGTCCAAACCTCAAACTTGTGCTGTGCACCCTCCAAGAAGGGCTGCCACTCCTTGAAGGATTGAATGATGGCAAGCATTCCTTGTCATGGATCTTGTATTTGTGCTCTACTGCATTCAAGCTCTTGGAATAGAAGGCCATCAAATGCCACTTCCCATCATCCCAAAACTGTTGCAACAGAACAGCTCCTGTGGCAAAGTCAAAGCTGTACGGCCTCTATGTTGAAGAAGGAGTTGTCATCTGAGAAGAGGAGGATGGGCTCAGAGGTGACTACATGCTTGAATGTATCAAAGGCAATCTACTTCAGAGACCCCTAGTTCCAAGCAGTATCCTTTGCGGTGAGATCAAACAAGGGACAAGCATGATGGAAGAAGTTCTGAATGAACCTCTGGTAGAAGTTAGTGAAGCTAAGAAAGGCTTGCTCCACATTGTGAAGGGAACCAACTTTATCCTTGAAAATGCCCTCTACATTCCTAACTCTACTGTCTGTCTAATTTTAGTCAGCTTGTTTGCTACTTACTTAGGCCTGAATTCTTGATTCGACAATACATTTGTCAAGATTATCCAATGATTTACAGGTGTGCTTGTGATGCAAGGTCCACTAATCCCAAATCAATGCCTCTACACCTTTGATCTTGACTCCATGCTCATTGAGCACCATGCATTTGCAACTCAGCATGCAGCTGACCTGGAAGCTTGGCATCACTGCCTCAAGCATGCCAATCATTAGATGTTTATGGATATGGCAAAAGTGGGCTTAGTCCCAGGTATGCCCTCTACTTTTACTTTTTAACCACCCAAATATAACTCATGTATTCTCAAAAAACAGACCCAGAATACTATGCTTAAAGTGCAGAAGAAGGGACAAAAAGCTGTGCAGAAGCTAGAGATTGTATGGGTAGACTTCACAAGCTGTAGCATCACAAAATGGATATTCTTATGTTATGAATCTTATTGACAATTATACCAGCAAACATTGAATCATCCTCCTCAAGTGTAAGAGGAATGCATTGATGCATCTGAAAGCTTGGCAAATAGCAAGAGAGAATGAGATTCAGTGTATACCTGTCAGGTTCTGTTGACCACAGGGGCTCAGATCACTGGGTGAATCCTTATGTGGCAAACACAATGTCCATATGCAAGTACTGTCAATGAGCGCAGAGCGTAGAAGACCAGAAGCACCAGGCAGAAGGCTAGTCCCAGGGCAGGGGTTTGATGATACTGAAGGGGTAGCAGGACTTAGCAAGTCCCAGAATCAGAGATAAAGGTGCAAGAATTTAGCCAAGCTAAAAAAGAAAAGAGTCAAGTCAAGAGATGGAAGAGGAAAGGATACAAGGCCAGAAAGGAAAAGTAGACAAGAGAGAACTTAGAGACTTGAGGCAGAGAGTGAAGGAAACAGAGATAGATTTGAAAGAAACATGAGATGAGTAGAGGTGAGAGAAGAGAGACAATATAAGGCAAGTAAAAAAACAAACGAGTTGAAACAACAAGACAGAGATGAGACTAAGAAAAACCAAGACACAAAACATGAAACAAAACAACCAGAAATACAGACAGAATATGCAATATCAAGACTACTTGTACCAAAGGCTACACTATGACTTATATACAATGGTGACTAGAGTGCTCTGAGGCTGAAGTCTGATGACAAGTTGCAGCACTGGTGCTACCAATGAAGCTTGGAGATTGTGCAAGACCTGAGTGAACAGCAATGTGTGTTGTGCAGTGCAAAGCAAGAGCTTTGTCACAACCTGCTACCGACCCCCAGAACTTAGCCCTGGCCCTGGGGCTCCAAAACCCTCCAAACAACCCCCACAACTGCCCTGGGCCTGGACCACTACCCAGCCAACCCCTTTGGCAACCCCTGGCCATCACCGCCCATCACTGCCACTAGCCACCACCACCTCCGGCATCCTCTCAGCCATCATCGCCATGACCGCTACATCAGTGCTGACCTCAGCTATCACACTGCCCATAACCGCCACATCAGCGCTGGCACCGGCAACACCCAACACCCCCAGCCCGTGCTGAGACCCCCATCATGCATTATGATCATGCATCACTGCTGACCTGACCTCCACATGCCACACTCTGCTCCCGCTCCTCTCACCGCCTAGCCGCCATGTGTTTCTGCATTCCCAGTGCAAGACTTCCACGCTGCGCAACATGTCTCAACTCCCACCCCGTCCCGCACAATCTCTGGGTCTCACCTCAAGCCCTGGTGCTGTGACTTGCCGCTAGAACCTGGGCCTGAGCCTTGGGGCCTACCTACTGCACAGTATATAAGTCATAGAGTAGCAAGTAGTACTCTAGTCTTGATATTACCGTAACTCCTGTATTGTTTCATTGTGTTTGTCTCTGTCTCGTATTCTTGTGCATTCTGGTCTCTTTATTTTCACTTTGCTTCATTTCTTATTGTACTTGCCTCATATGTCGCTTCTATTCGTCTCCTACTCTAATTACACTCTGCTTTACTCCTTGTCTCTCTGTCAATCCTAAGTTCTCTCTCGTCTCTTCTATCTCCGGTCTCCAGTCTTGACTTGTTCTGTTTCCTTTCCCCTTATCTTATCTTGACCCTTTCTCCTTTCAGCTCACTTGATCTCCGCTCCTCCGTCTCCATCCCTGGGACTTGCTAAGTCTCTGCACTTGTTATCTCATTGAATTCTGGGACTCGCTTGTGCACCAGCACTCACTCGTTCCGCCCTTCTGTATCCCTGGGACTTGCAACTATCCTCTAGCACTCATTCTCCACCAACCCTGGCACTCACCCCCTCTTCCTACATCACTGGCACTCCCCTACACACTTTTCCCACCCTGCTTTGGTCTTCTATGCCTTGTACCCCTATCGGTACTCTGCGTCTGTGGACACAGTAATTACCACATAAGGTACTTGTCAGGTTCCGCTGACCATGGGGGCTCAGTCTACTGGGCGAACACCTTACATGAGGATCACTGTGTACACAGACACAGAGCACCAGGAGGAGCACAAGGCGTAGGAGACCAAAGCAGGGCAGGGGCAGTGTGTGGAGGAGTGCCGGTAGCGCCGGTGAGTGATACGAGTGCCAGGGAGGGTGAAGGATGAGTGCCGGGAGGTTGGCGTGAGTCCTGGGGGTACAGGAGGATAGGACAAGCAAGCGCTGGTGAGCGAGCGAGTCCCAGGGATCAAGAGATAATCAGGCACAGGGACTTAGCGAGTCCCGGGGATGGAAACAGAACCGGGGAAGTTGGATAACCAAAAGGGGAGAGAGTCGAGATAAAATAACAGGAGATGGAAACGATTAAGTCGAAGAGAGGAGCCAGGAATGGAGAATCAAGAGAACTTAGAGTGGAAAAGAGAAAGGAGAACAATGAGAGTAGATTGAGAGTACGAGACAAGTGGAGACGAGACAGAGAGACAAAATGAAACGAGTACGATGAGAAAAGAAGCAAGTAAAGTAACAAGACCGGGACGCACGAGAAAACAAAACAGAGATGAGAACACAACAGACAAGACGGGTTTATGGTAATATCAAGACTAGAGTATCTACTTACTACTCTACAACTTATATACTACGTAGTACATAGGGCCTGGGGCTCAGGCCTGGGTTCCAGCAGCGAGTCGTGGCACCGGGGCTTGGAGTGAGACCCAGGGGCTGCACAGGGTGAGGCAAGGTTGAGACATGTCACGTGGCGTGGAGGTCTCGCACTGGAAATGCAGAGACACGTGGTGGTGGTGCGGTGAGGAGGGAGTGGGAGCAGGGCGTGGTGTGTGGAGGTCAGCAGCAGTGATGCGTGATCATGATGCATGATGGGAGTCTTGGCGTGGGCCGGGGGTGATGGATGGTGCCGGCGCTGATGTGATGTGATAGCCAAGACCTGGCGCTGATGTGGCGGTCATGGCGGTGATGGCCAGGGGGTGCCGCAAGTGGCGGTGGCTGTAGTGGTGATGGGCAGCAATGGGCGGTGATGGCCAGGGATGCTGCAGGTAGCGGTGGCTAGTGGCGTTGATGGGTGGTGATGGGCGGTGATGGCTGGGGGAGTTGGCCAGGTAGCGGTCTGGACCTGGGGCAGTCGTGGAGGTAGTTTTGGGAGGGTTGGAGTCCTGGGGCTGGGGCTGAGTCCTGGGGGTCGGTAGCAGGTCGTGACAGTACTCGCCCAGTGGATTGAGCTCCTGTAGTCAGCGGAACCTGACAGGCCTTGCTTTCAGAGCACAGAAGGCAAGATTGAACTGAGCCAAAAGAGGAAAGAGTCAAGACAAGAGGTGGAAGGGGAAATGGAACAAGACAAGACCAAAGCAAGAAAAAAGAGAGAGAGAGAAAAGGGTAAGAAACTTAGAGACTTGAGGCAGAAAGAGAAGGAAGCAGAGATTAGATTGAGAGAGATACAAGACAAGTAGAGATGAGAAACACAAGATGATATGAGGTGAGTACAAAACAAAAATGAGATAAATCAGAAATGGAATACGATAGACTAGGAAATGAGACAAAACACAAAACTAAAGACAAAAATACAACAATATTGAGACTAAAGTACTCAATGCTACTCTACAACTTATATACTGGATGGCAAATATGCCCCTGAGGCACAGTGTCATGATCTGCCACCAACCCTGGGATTCAGGCCCAGCCCCAGTACTCCCAACCCTGCAAGACAACCCCCACAACCATTCTGGGCCTGAACCGCTACTTGGCCAACCACCTCGGCAACCCCTGGCCATCACTGCCTGTCACCGACACCAGCCACCGCTGCGCACCCTTGGCCCTGGCACATGCTAGTGCTGCCTTCTTTGCCCTGGGCCAATACTATGCCCAACCTGCCCCTGCCCTGCCTCTGCTTTCTCAGGGATACCCTGACACATACTACCTTCCCTGGCCTTGACCTCCTGCTGCACCCCCTGGCCATACGCCTCCCTCTCCCCTAAGCCACCAATGGGTCGAAGCCTACATCCAACAGCATGACAAGATCCTCCAGTCGCTTTGCATATCTTCAGTGAAGTTCATGAGACGTGCCTGCACCCTCCTTGTCAGCCTAAGACACAATGACCTCTCTGGGACTCCAGAGCAATGGGCCAATTGCCTCCTTGAATTCCACAAGCTCTATCAATGCAGAGCCATCTCTGAAAGCACTCAAAACACGCTACAGGTGGATTCCAACCTCTAGGACAAACTGCACGCCCTGGTGGATGAGATTCACACTAGCCCTACTCCCTAGCGCTTCAAGGACTCTGTGAATCCTGCATACTCATTTTATGTGCAACGCAAGAGAAACTGATCAAGCTCTGGGAGCTCCAGTACTCCGCCAGCAGGAGGAGCTCAACGTGGCATCAAACATTCAGAAGGCCCTCAATCCCACCAGAGGACTCTTCGACCAGCCTGCTGCCTGCACTATTGATCTCTCAGTGCACCTCCATGCAACTTCCTTCCTCAGCACCTTCCGCACTTGGGGACAACCCACTGACACCAACTCCCACCCTGATGCTCTTCTCCACCCTTCATCTGCCAACAACAACCACGCCTCCACCCACATCCTCTCCTACATAAACAAACTAGAGGGCTCCAGCAGTGGATCGGCCCCTCCTGGCAAAGCCTCCACCCCAGACTTCCAACACAACCGTCCTTCCTATTTTGACCTGCACCATCCCTGTGGCAACGCACCCCTCCTCTGCAACAACCCACCACCCCTTCACCAATCCACAGCCCCCAGCGCACCTTGACCACCCCCTTTCCAGAGACCACCATAACCCCCTGCTCCCCTGAGACCCCTGCCTGGCCACCCCTTCAATGCTAACCCAGGACTATCACCTCCTGGAGAACTGCCACCTGGCCATCACCGCCTGTCACTGCAACCAGCCACCACTACCCCCAGCATCTCCTCAGCCATCACTGCTGTGACTGCCACATCAGCACTGGCCCCAGCTATCACACCACCCACAACTGCCACATCAGCGCCAACACCGGCAATACCCAACGCTCCCTTGGCCTATGCTGAAACTTCCATCATGCATCACAATCACACATCACCGCCGACCAGTCTCCATATGCCATGCCCCACTCCCACTCCCCTCCTCACTGACTTGCCGCTGCATGTTTCTGCATTCCCAGTGCAAAACCTCCATGCCATGTGACATGTCTCAACCCCCACCGCCATCCTGCACAACCCCCAAGTCTCATCCTAAGCCCTGGCACCATGACCTGCCTCTGGAACCCAGGCCAGAACCTTGGAACCCACCTACTGCACAGTATATAAGTTGTAGAGTAGTAAGTAATACTCTAGTCTTGATATTACCGTACTTTTTGTATTGTTCCATTGTGTTTTGCCTCTGTCTCGTAATCTTGCATGTCCTGGTCTTTGTCTTTCTGTCTCTGCTTCAATTATCATTGTACTCATCTTGTATTTCCTCCTGTTTGTTGTCTCTACTCATCTCCTACTCTAATTCTATCTCTGCTTTGCTCCTCCTCTCCCTTTTGACCTCTAAGTTTACTTTGTCTCTTTCATCTCCCACCTCAAGCCTCAACTCATTCTGGTTCCCCTTCCTCTTCATCTTATCCTAACTCTTTCCCCTTTCAGCTGAACTAACCTCCGCTCTGCTTGTTTCCATCTCTGGAACTCGCCAAGTCCCTGCGCTTGCCCAACTCTTTGTTCACTAAGCCTTGGAACTTGCCTGCGCACTAGCACTGGCTCATTCCATTCTCATACCTCTCCAGGATCTATGCTTATCCCTGGTGCCTATCCCCTACCCCTCACCAGCACTCTCCCTCCACTCCAGCATTACCAGCAACCCTTTGCTTGCACCTCTGGCCCTGCTTCAGTCTCCTACACCTTGTGCTCATGCCAGCACTCTGCATCCATGGACACAGTGCTCACCATGTAAGGTACTTGCCCAGAGGACTGAGCCTCCATGGTCAGTGGAACCTGACACACAGGTCTGAGCTTCAGTGACAAGTCATAGCGCCAGAGCTTGAAATGAAGCCCAGAGATTGTGCAAGATGGTGGCAGCAGTTGATGCATGTTGTGTAACACAAAGGAAGCTCCCAAAAAAAGGCCTTGCTTTGGGAGCACAGAGGCATGGAATAGCAGCAAGGCAAGGAGGCAAGCAGGGATGAAGCATGGCATGCAGAGGTCAGACTAGAGATGATGCATGGTCATAATGCATGATGAGCATCTTGGTGGGAGCTAGGAGAGGCCTCAGCACAGGCCAGAAAAAACACTGAGAGTTGCAGAAGCAGGCAATAATATGGCAGCTGTAGCTGGAGGAAGTGCCAGAGCTAGCCAGTGCTAATGCTGATGTGGCAGCTGTAGCAGCTGTGGACGGTGATGACCGAAGAATGCTAGGAGTGGCGGTGGTTGATGGCCAATGATGGCCAAGGGCTGCCAAAGTAGTTGGTTGGATAGCAGTCCAGGCCTGGAACGTCGTGGAGACTGGTTTGAGGAAGTGCAAGTCCCAGGGCTAGAGGTGGCAGTGGTTGATGGCTGGTGATGGCCAAAGGCTGCCAAGGTTGGTTGGATAGCAGTCTGGGCCTGGGACATCATGGAGGCTGGTTTAAGGAGGTGGGAGTCTCAGGGCCAGGGCTGAGTACCTGTCACAACCCGCTACCAACCTCCAGGATTTAGCCCTGGCCCCAGGACTCCAACCCCCTCAAACTCACCTCCATGACCATCCTGGGCCTGAACTGCTACCTGACCAACCACTTTAGCAGCCCCCAGCCATCACTGCCTGTCACTACCACCAGCCACCACCATCTCTGGCATCCCTCTGGCCATTACTACCCATGACCGCCACATCAGTGCCAGCCCTGACCATCCCCAATGCCTCACAAACCACAGCCACCACATTGGCGCCAGTGCCAGCAACACCTGGCGCTCCCCCCCTGGCCTGTGCTAAGACCTCCATCATGCATCACAACCATGCATCACTGTCAACCTAACCTCCATGTGCCATGCCCTGCTTCTGCTCCCCTCCTCACTCCCTCACTGCTACATGTCTCTAGCTCCTAAAGCAAGGCCTTCTGCACTGCACAACATGTCTCAACCTCCTCCACCGCCTTGCACGATCCCCAGGTCTCACCAAGACTTGGGTCTAAGCCCTGGGGCTTACCTACTGTACAGTATATAAGTCATAGAGTAGCAAGTAGTACTCTAGTCTTGATATTGCTGTACTTCCAGTCTTGTTTTGTATCTTGTCTCTGTCTTGTAGTCTTGCATGTTCTGGTTTTCATTCTCCAACTTTGTCTCATCTCATCTCATACTCATCTTGTATCATCTTGTGTCCCTTGTCTTTACTCACCTTGTACTCTAACTCTATCTCTGCTTTACTCTTTCCTGCCTCAAGTCTCTAAATTTCCTGTTTACTTCCTCATCTCTCACCTCAGTTTTGACTTGTTCTGTTCTCTCTTTCCCTTATTGTATCTTGACTCTTTCCTCTTCCAGCTTGTTTAGATCTCCACGTCCCTCACCTCCAACCTTAGGACTCGCTAAGTCCTCACACTCACCCTGGCTTTCTATTTGTTAATCCCTGGGACTTGCTCACACACTGGTGCTTGCTCATCTTCTTCTCTCACATCTTTGAGACTTGTGCCTACTCCTGGTACTCATCTTCCACTCCTCCTCCCATCCCTGGCATTCCTACCCTTGCCCATTGTTACTGGCAATCCCTCACTTGCATCCCTGGTCTTGCCTTGGTCTTCTATGCCTTGCGCTCTTAACAGTACGTTGCATCTGTGGACATTGTGCATGCCATGTAAGGGATTTGTCAGGTTCCGCTGACCTCGGGGGCTCAGTCTACTGGGCGAATCCACCTTGCGGCTATCCACCGTGTACAAACACAGAGCACC
>JABCKQ010008899.1:0-14464 GCA_018857305.1 Termitomyces sp. T159_Od127 | reverse complement strand
CAGCGGTATGGTCCAATTGTCGAGTCCCCTTCCTTGAGGGTGTTCAAGGTGTTGTCATCGGGCGAACACGTACAAGTTAGACAAAAGAACGACCCTCATTCTACTTCCTGCCGGCCGATTTCCGACGTGAGATATCCCACACTTGGAAGCTTGATCGATAATCTAGAGGCGGTACACGTTTTGTACACACTCTCCTGCAGCATGTGGACCATGGATGCCTTTAGGCTAGCTATCGCCGCATACAATCAGCATCTAAACGTGGCAGAACTCGCGCACATCAAGAGACCGCACTTTGACCGCACTGGTCTCTCGCTCTCGTAGCATAACTTTCCTAAGAGAGCAGAATAGGCACTGTTTTGCACGCTTGAAACTTGACATCTTCACACTTGCTATTTGATGTTGTATAATGATGAGTCGCCCTGGCTTGTACTCAAACTGATACAAAAAATGACCGAGAATTCACAAGCCGCTGGTCATGGTGCTTTCGCGCATCCACTGTTGCTTCACCTCAGTTCTTGTTACGTCTACCATCCCTACATGCTCACCCTACCCCGAAAGTCTCATACAAGCTCCATAATCTTGGACATAAAAATGATTAGCACGATACTTGGATTCAACTCTCGAAATAAACATCTGCGTCTTGCCAGACAAGATCAAGATAAATTGACAAATTCTGGACGTAGTCTATCTCGTATGACCCTCCAATTACAAAAGCACAGTTTCCGTTGTTGCCGTGCTGCCAAGTTTACCAGATGTGATTGAAACAGGCATCAAGCCGAGTATATGACATGTCTATTCAGATATCTCGGAATGAGTCTGCAAGTGCTGCCGCTGATTGACATGATTCGGACGAAGATAAAAATTCTGACAAAGAGAAGGGTCTGGATGAAGGTGATCCACGAGGCAAGTATGTTCCAGATGTTGTACCTTAAGTACTGTATTTATAGCTGTCGATACTTTCTTAAATCCATCGTGTTAGATAAGGGCCATGTAGCTATCCGTTCTGAATCAAATTAGGGCGCTCACAAAGCTGTAGCAACTCTTTACTTCGGATCAATGCCAGTAGATGTCCGGGTCATTCCCCGCTTAAAGGCACACCTGCACTCGCTCAACAACCTTCAGTCTGTAGTATCAATCAACGAGATGCCGGCCGTTGACGAAATATTGCCACATATAGAAGACCAAACCATGAAGTCGAAAGAGGTCGATTTGTGAATTCTGATAGTACCGGTCGGGGAAATCCGAAACACCACTAATAGCATTTCGAAGCCTCTGCCCAGAAGTTTGTGTTTTAACAAGTACAACCTGCTTCTGCTGGTGCGGATGTCGACCTGCCCCGCGGTACTGCTGGGCATTCGCAAGGCAGTCGAGAGAAAATATCCCCGTGGCAGTTCTGCCTGGAGAGTGACTAATCTCGACTAAGCTTGCACCTACAATCAACCGATATATTAAAGAGCCCGTTGGATAGTAAAAGGAGATACACGAACCTATAGGGATCCTGCTCGGACCACGCCAAATCGCAATTCTTCGCTAGCTACGTTGAATCCATTGATTATGATGATTGTGGACAAATGAAGGAGTTTCTTGGTCAACTCGCTTGAAACTGGTGGTTACCTGGGTGGACACAGCAAGGCCTCGGATACAACTTCGATCGCGGGATCCAGTCGAAGGTACACTTAGAATGCTTTGCTCTGCCGATACTATATCGGTACCCAGTCTGCACGAAACGGCGTCCGTCATAGAAATTGTTCTCCTACTACAAGGTACCATTGATTTGTGTGAGAAAAGATGAGCGCCACAGTCACTGAAATTGAAGCATGGGTCAGTCGCAACAGCAACGACGGGAAGAGGTGCACATGCAGGTAGTCAAAGTGGGAATATCGAACGATCTAGACCCACCAATTGTGTCACAGTTTTCTCACAGTTCTCAGGGCTCCAAGCTGGGTATAGTAGGATTGTACTATTGTATAAAATTCCAAAGCAAATACCACGCACAACAGAATATCTGCTGTGTCAAACTTTATCACCCGAGTCGGAGATTGTCTCATCGTATTTACCGGCAGAAGTCAGTATAAGGTTTCTTATAAAGATTGTCAGGATGTCCGAGTCGGTACGGCTCGAAGAAATACCTACCATACATAAATCACACAGTAGAAGCTTCATACTCCCCTGTCCGACGATCACGCCTTGACAAGCCTTCACTGATATCCATACCATTGGCGAGCTCATCCTTAAGTCGCCTGAAATGTTTCTCCTCTTCCCACACAAAGATGCTATCACTGGCGAACAATAGATCCATTTCCTCGAGCGTCCGATTGGCAGTTCTAGCAAGAAACAGAGTGGAAAGTCAATATATATGATCTATACAAAGTTCAAGGAGAACATAGCAAGAAGGCTGACTCAGGATAAAAGGCCCAAACCATGGGAACCGACAAGAAATTCACGGCGCCAAAGATATGAAGCGTACTGTGCAAGGTTTGACTCGATCAATACCTGAAAGGGACACAAGCCATGAATGACAACCGTACTTCTCCCCTATCTTGCTAAACATCACAGGGTTCAACAGCGTAAGCCAGCCGTTACCGATACTCCATCCAACGACGCCCCATGCATTCCCTTTCGCCCTCACTTCAAGCGGAAATGTCTGCGTAGTTTGTCTCAGTCTAATATACTAATACCTCTAAAATACGAAAACAGACCTCTGTGGGATATACCCAAGGAATTGTCAACCAAGTGGCGCCGAAGATCGCGGTGTATAAAAAAATGAAGAAAGCGGCCGCACCACCGTAAGATGACGCCATTTCTGGGCGGTCTTTGAGAAGACGAGAGAAAGCCCCGGCGAGGATCTGCATGTCAGATAAGGAGACGAGACAATGGGCTGAGGAGGGACGGGATACACACGAGAGCGAAGCCCTGACCTACAGCGCCCCACCAAAGGCCCACACGACGTCCCCATCGGTCAATTGTGAAAACAGCAAAGAGCGTTGCAATCATGTATGTTACCTGGGTACAAGTCACATAACTATGAATTCTAACGTGATGTGATTCATACTGTATTTAGACCCGAGAGCCATTGTGATTTCCTTGAACTGTAACCGGCACCCGCAAAGATTGTTGGAGCGTACACTGTAATGGCTGCAATACCAACCCACCTTTGGGCATCTTGAGAAAATTTTTGAATGGAATGCATGAAGAAAGAATTCACTCCTGAATTATCTGCAACCAGATAGACAATTGGACTCTGCGAGCGATATGAAGTTTTCCGGAACCTTTCAACAGGTCAAACGGTCATAAAATGATGTTATTGAGTAGATAGGACTCACCCCTCCCCCAAAACATGTTCCAATAGCTATTGATGCTAGCATACCTTCTTTCAAGCTTAACAGCCTCTACAATGGCATCATACTCCTCTATTGCCTGCTGAGTGCCTTCCTTTTCCCTTGATGCAGAATTATTTGGACTGCGAAGGCGGTGCAATAGTTCTTTTGCCTCGTTGAACCGCCCAGCTTTGACGAGGAAGCGAGGAGATTCCGGCATCCAGAACAAAAGGATCTGAGGACAGTTCATCAATAAGTAGGACAAAATTGATATACATGTACCATGAACAGGCTAATGGGGATGATCTGAAATGCGATGGGGAAACGCCAGCGGATCTGCGAACGGCCATCACCCACGAAGCCGAGACCAAACTCGAGCCAGTATGCGACAACTACACCCAAAATGTTGAGCGTAAATTCAAGCGCGATGAAAGCACCTGCAGGCAATCTTTGAGCAACAAGAGACGTGAATAAATATGTTACCTACCACGAGAGGTGTGTGTAGCAACTTCTGCACTCCAGACAGGCACAATGGCATTGAGGTGCCCTGTTCCAACTCCGTTGATAAAGCGAGCGCAAAGCATCCTGAGAGAAGCATAGATGTCCCCACATGTCAGCATATGACGCTAGAGATAAGTCAAGCTTGTAACTCACCACACTAGGTTCTGGGCAGAGCACTGCAGCGTGGCACCAAGCACGACCCATACCCCTCCGATCGCCATGGTCTTCAACCTACCGATTTTGTCGCCAATCGCGCCACCAATCAAGCAACCCGACAGTGTCCCAAGGTAATAAACTACGCGAGAACCGACCATTGAGATCATGATCGACGATCATGAATAGACGCACTGCTCACAATGCCCCCTTGTCGTGTGGGCTGGGTGATCGTGACGATGTATCCCTCAGATGGGCCAGCATATACTGAGTATCCCAGCTTCATGGTCTCGACATAATCCGGCGAAGTGTTTACGCCGCTCATCATGCCTTGATCATAACCAAAACTGCCAGATTGGCTTGCGGCAGGCATACAAACGAACTATGAGTGCACGTACAAGAAGATGGCTAAACCTGCTACTAAATTGAGCAGATAGACCAGCCTCTGGCCAGAGGAACGAGGCAAAGTCTTCTTCGTATTCGACATGATGGAAGGTTCGTTTGTTGAAAGAAGCGAAGTTTTGGCGGCGAAGTCGGCCCGTCTCAACAGCTTGGACATATCTTTTTGAACCCTCTAAATGGGTATAGTTGTCCACCACGTCGAATGGATTCAATGAGGCGTCAACATGCGATTTCCACGCGCCAATATCCTTCATGAGACTACTCTTCCGGGGCAACATCTACGTCAGTGCGTGAGGAATCAATCGTACCAGATCGCGGGAGTATTGTACCCGCATGTGCATTAATTTTCAGAAGGAAAATTGGATGATGATGGTTGTCGAAAGCCCGGTCCGCGTCACACAATAGAATGACGTAACTGAACTTGGCGCGCGCAAGCATAAAGCCTACTAACTGAATGATTGATCTCGATCAGTAACCAGACCAGCAGGGTGCACGCAATTCCTAAGGTTAAAAGTTGACACGAGGACGACGGTCATGAGAACAGGGCAATACTTACTACTCGCAGTTCTCCTTGAAACATATACTATTCACGACATTGACCCTCAAACGTTTCATAGAACGTTTTGACCAAGGAGTAGACTTCCAGTCAAGTTTACATCTCAGCAGCCGATTTAATTGGAACCCCTCGCACGAGCCTAATTGATGAAGCTATGCTATTGGAGCTGTCGTTGTAATATCGTAAATAATCCATCTTCTTCAAACGACAAGTGCATGTATTCAAATCACTCGAAATGATCAGATAAAGAAGAAGAGAAAAAAAAAGATTGCAAAACGACGTCCGCCAGTTGTACAACACATGTAGGGGGGATATGCGAGACAGAGGCATCTGGTCGCGTAAGAAAATTAATCGCAGGCATCGAGGGTATGGATCAGGTTTAGATACCTCTCACTTCGAATTGCCTGATCTCGGCGGCTGTGCACCGCCGAAGCCAAGACAAGACAGGAGCGATGCAAACGCGGTGTCGTTGTCCTTTTGTTTTTGCGATTGGACCGTCGGAAGCTTCCCTGTGGTTGTAGGGGAAGAAGGAGAGCGCTGGGACGTAGGCGTCTTGGGAGGAGGTGTAGGCATCAAAGCGCCAGGGCCAAGACCGTATGTTGTGGAGAGAGCGCCGAACGTGGCTTCATAGTTTTTTGTCTGCGCCCTTTGTACTGGTGGCGAGGTAAGGGTGGCAGTGGAGGAGTTGGCGGTTGCAGGCAACATGAATTGTTATGTTGGTGCACGAGCGAAACCGTGATTATGATGTAGTAGTGGTCAAGCAGCGAAAATAAGAGCGTCTAAATAGTCAAGAGAAGACGAACTGCTTTTGTAGTTTTTTACGAATTTCCGTACCGGCATCGCCACCTATTCGTGGAAAAACTTATGAGTCAGTCCGCAGTGATTGAGAGGGCGCTTAAACAGATGATGGGCACCCGTAGCGACTAATCGACATCTTCTACCATTTCTAAATGACGAGTCAACTGCTCGGTTAGCAAAGATTCGGAACCGTGGAAGGAACTTCTTGTATCTTGAACAAACACATCCATGATTTGTCTTAAAAAGTTCAGTTATCCATTATTAGTGTATTGAAGGCGTGAGAAATTTCTATGAACAACATGCGATTTCCCCTATAGCTGTCTTTACAAACCAATCTCGTCGGCATATGGGAGGGCAGTCGCGTCTCCAACAACGACATAAGTGGGTTTGCTCTTGACGAGTCCGGACACAGCCTGTGATATATGGGGTCAGAGGCTAAATCTTCCGCATAGAACGAATCATGACTCACTTTCGAGAACCCAGTTGCCGAGATCTTATCGAAAGATGCGAGAGTCGCATCAAGTGTGGTTGGAGCACTAGAAAGGATCTAAAATGACATTGCATCAGTGATGGCGACAAAATATCGCAACTGCGCAGCACATATACCTGAGAACCCAATGTGGCCGCGAATCCATCCCGTCTCTCCGCAGCATTCGCGGCAGCAAATCTGGCCTTGGCAACCGCCTTCTTAAGGTCCTCAGCCGACAAACCGGTGGCAGCCTTCTTCAGCTCAGCAACAGCAGCAGTAGCAGCAGTCTTGACCTCGGCAGCAGACGCGCCCTGGACAAGGACGCCCACGAGTGTTGCATCGGAGTACGGGAAGTACACAGATTGCACAGAGGTGTGAGCAGGGATCGCCGAACTCAATGGAGAGATGCCCTTTGACCACTTGATGGAAGGGGCGGGCGAAATATGGGCTGCAAGAGTGGCGAGCTCAGAAGAGGGAGTGCCAGTCGCGCCATAACCGATGAAGACAGTTTGGGGACCGTTGTGAGCATTGATGCGCGTCTCTCCCCCGAAATATATTGAGGCGGGTGATGTAGCAGAAGTAGACGAAGGGGTAGCAGTGAAAGAATTCTCGACGAGTTTAGAAAGGAGTGATTTGTCGATACCTGAGCCCAAAACAGCGATGTTGCCTTTGGTGAAGGCAGTTTTTGCGAAGGCTTTGATGTCTTCCGCTGTGAGAGAAGAGTGTGAGGGCGCGAAAAGTGACGCGCCGAGACCAGAGCGGAAAGCCAGGGCATGAGCAATTTCAATTGCATGAGTAGCAGGATCAGAATTGACTGCAGCGGTGTCTGCTTCAATCAACGGTGTCACGTATTCTTCAAATTCATGACGGGTGAATTTAGCAGAGTTCACAAAGGATGAAAGCACATCAACGAAGAATTGCCTTCAAGATGCTTAGGTTTATGAGTTGACAGGGCGGAAGAACCACTCACTCATCACCACGGAGGAACTCAGCCGTCAAGGCGAGATGTTCTCTCGTCAAGCTGGCAGACAAGACACCTCCATAGAGCTCACTCTCGCGAACCGTCCCGAGGGCCGACCGTTTCGCGGTACTCTATAGATTTCTCAGTACCCCATCGAGATTTACAACCAACATTTCCTGACCTTGAAAGCAAAGTTTTTCAGAGCATTAGCAACGCCTGGTTTCGTCTCGAATCTGCTTCCGGCCTTAACGAGAACCGTCACGGACGAAGTCGGTTGGCTAGCCTCGGCCGTGGCCACCCTGAGTCCAGCACTTTCAACGACGGTGGCGAATGAGCGCGCTGCTATACGCTGCGCGTTCCGCGCTGTCGACAGTCCGGCGGCAAGCATCAAGAATTTTGGTGGAGAGCAAGACGTTTGTGTGTACCAGTTGTTTTCGGACTTGCTGGGCTTCCGGATTATTCCGGCAAATATCGTGTTCTGAATTTCGACTTCCGCGACGATTCATTTTACCTGGAATTATGGTCGAGGGGGATTCGGCATGAAATTTAACTTGAGGTTGACGAAGCAAGTGTACATAGCTAAGAGTTTGATCCTTTTCTTCATCATCAAATCCGTTCATGTATACACATACAAAACTCTCACTCTCAGCCAGGAGCCTAACCAGACTTGCCGAGCCGCTGCCTAGACTCGGAACGAGCAGATTTTTCATAAACATATCCTTCATCTTCATCGGTGTGCATGTGCTGAACGACGTATGGGTATACTGGTGTATGGTTTATCCTCAATGCCAAACTCAACAAGGAAAAGATAGTCATACTCACGGCAAGTTTTTAAGAAAATGGCCCGAGCTCCACGAACAGGCGGTCAACCATGTGCTTTAGGAAAAGACCGAAAAAGAGCATCATTGATCTTGAAATCAAAGTCATTCTGGAGAAAGACCATTTCAATGGAAGTGCCTTTTCCACAACGGGGAAAAGATAGCGAAAGATGGTATAAATACTTCTTCCCCTATGATGAAGATAGTTCCAGCGCCGGCAACGGCGCCCACGGTTATGGACCCTGTGAATAATCCAGCCTGATAATAAGGTATTGGAAGCCGTTAAGTTTCCATATCTGTCTATCAGAATCTGCAGATCTATTCAACCGCAGCATACGCGTTTATGCATGTTCTTCTATTCTGCGGTTTCCATGCCATAGAGCAGTTTTTGAGCCTTCTCCACCAGGAGCATCCTGATGCCCTTGACTCGAATAACATGGTCACTAACATCGTGGAATTTGCATATATTACAACTGACACAAGATCCATCAACATATTTGTTTTGTAAAAAGATGAACTCTTGCTCGCTCCGCTAAATTCTTTGAGCATGAACGGTGTGCAAAACCGCGACCAAACCTGATACCGTTCTCAAGTCATGCAAGTAAGCAGCTATGATTGCTGCTACCTGCCCTTCTGTCCATCCTGCCTCTATTAACAGCGGCTTCACAGAATCGGCGTAACGCACGAGTGTTGCCCTGAATGCCTGCCCTAGTTCTTTCATCCGCGGGTCCCCATGCCAAGGGCCAATGGGCATGTAGTACAGCCTGGCTGTAACGTTGCAATAGCACCCTGCTTCGGCTAGCAGAGCCGGAAGTGTACCGGCGACAGGTTGTATCCCTCGGCACACGTCGAGCGCGTGGGTCAGCGCATCGAAGAACCCACAGACCCCAGGCGCATGTTCTGAGGGATTGAAGCCCATGACAGGGTGGAATGCGGGGTACCTGCCCCATTCGTAAGAGACAAACAGGCCATTTGATCGGAGGACACGGCCGACCTCCTGGAGGACGGCAGCGTAATCAAGGACCTGGATTATTGGGCGATGATAATTAATTCGTAAAGAGGAATCAGGTTGAAGGGGACTCACAGCCATAGAGACATTTCGGGCGTACACCATATCGATTGAGGCCGTGCGCCACCTGCATGGCGTGTTTACATCGTGAATCTCAAATTGTACATTTGGCAGTGGATATCTTGTAGCGATTGGTACTACGCACCCAGCGGGCGTTTCAGTCAGAGTCAAAAGAAGTGGTGACGATATGCACCGGCAATTGATAAAGTTCCCTACCTATATCGATACCTCTAAATTGAACGTGCGGGAACTCCCTTGCCATGTCCATCACCCTGTGACCAATTAATCGAAGTCTGTCAGCTGGTACGACTGATGGGAAGAAACACCAGTGGTGATCCTTGGAATAGAGTGAAGCTGCCCACCATTTACCACTTCCCGTACAAAGGTCCAAGACCAATCTCTGTCGCTCAGGTGTTGGCGCCAGAACCTCAGAAACTGGCCCGACATAGTTTGCACCGATGAGCTGATACAGAATTATATGTGTAACATTGAGTCGCTAGGGAATCGAAGTCGAAAGTTACCGACGATTCCATAATTAGCGCTCGGTCCGAACAACGGCATTGGGAGGGACTTACTTCTTGCTCTGGAGTGTCTACTGGGAGAGGATAGGGTGAAGAGTGGTGCGAATGGAATAAACGACCACCCCTCTCTGAGAAGTGGAGCGGGAATTGCTCTGGAGTGAGCTCGGTCAAGAGGGGACAGGCATCAGGGATCCCCGAATTGATTAGGACGTCCATCATCTGACGTGACACATCGATGGATTCTTCGTCGCTGTCGTAGGTATGGACTTCAGACTCTGGTGAAGGAGATGACATTACTGATGAAGAGATTTGTAACGGTCTTCAATTAGCTCGTTAAAAACTGCTCAGCGAGAAAAATCTAGAAAGGACTACCAGGTAGTAATATGGCTCGAGTACTGAACAGAGGGATCTTGCAGGGAGAGAACTTATAGTAGCCAGCCCGCATACTTGGCTGCTCTTAAAAAGCATTGTACATGCAGCGTCGTGCCCTGACATAGCCATATAACAGGAGTTGTGTATTGCCGTTGGGTCCCAAGACACAGAGAATTATTATCACGTCAACCACGGGTCAATCGAGGCATTGGAAGGAGATAGATAGGACCCCGTCAGGTTTCAATTTATTCAGGAACGTGTTGTGATCCGAAACCGTCAAAATTGCATCCTAGTCTCCAATTCCTATGTAAGTCGGAATCTGGGCAGGATCTCTGTAGTTTTTCGGCAACCCTTTCATAGATTGAAACTTAATGTTCAATGATCGCTGGTAAGAACAAAGAAACAACCAAACCGTACCAGGTTCGAACGCGATGAGGAACTGTCACATCACCTGAGGAGAGGAATCACGGCACGTGCGTCGTGTTCAGTCACGTAATCTTCTATTTTTTTCTGTTTGTTCTTCATCTCAGGGTAATCCTACTGCAATAGCCTGCGTTTTATAAAGCTGCCTTTACGCATACCTCTCTTTGCGAGTATATACCTCAAGATGGACCTAGAAGTATACTATCGTGAACAAGCTGAACGGATGAACCTACCTGAAGAGGATATTGGCGATTACCTTGGGCGAATCGGTGTGCATAGAAGTCGAAACATCATTCATGAACGAAAGATTAAGGAAAACGATCATACTCAAGCTCAAGCTGAAAGAAGAAGTGTTATTGAGCATTTAAGTTCGATGTCTGGGAAGATGGATGATAGCACCTCGTCGAAGAAGACTATGGACGAATTTAGCCAGAGACCTCATGGAGGAGTCACGGAATCGAACATGAGGTATGATGCATGGACTACGCTTTCATAGTCAATCTCAGAGGATGTGGCAACAGTGTCACCAATTCGAGAAACCTGATTATTTCGGGTCCAATGGAGTGTGGCTCTTTTCTTCTCAATGCAGCTAGAGATATTAACGAATAATAGGTCTTCAAAAGCTGAAGAAGGTAGTCTGAATGATGAGATCTCATTTCAAATGCGTAAACGCAAAGCGCTTCCAGCCCAAGCAGAGGCATGTACGCCACACAAGAAGAGCATGCGGTCAATGTCACCTGCAACAGAATCTTTACAATATCAAGACGTCAAGACCACTTGGTTGAATCTTGAGAATTCTACTACAAGTAAATCGGGAGTTCCGTTAGCCAGAAGAAAGTCAGTTAGGTATACGGAATCCTCTTATCTCGGCTTATTCTTATACAATATCTTTATATTAAGCCTCAACGAGGGAATTACTGTTTCCCGAGACAAACTTAAGGTATTTGCAGCAGAAAATCTTTCTGGTCAAGAGAAGAGCATGGTTCGCAATGAACCTTTGCCGCCGAGCAATCGTCGGAAATCACCATCAACCTCCGTTTTGCATGTATGTAATGAGTCCAGGTATGGGAATTTCCGATTTGTGTTCCTTATATTTCCGCACATCTATCATTGTCAGTACCAGACAAGATGGCCACTGGAACAAGGGAGGGTCCTCCGAGCTCCAGGACAAAGATGATATGTTCTTGCCCTCTAAGGACGACTTGTGTGCAAATAGTTCTCGAAGTGAGGCAGCACTCTCAGTGAATACCACCCATCAAGATATATCATGGTATGACCCGTCGTTGATTTTGATTGTGTATGCATTTCATACTTGTCTGTGCAGCGTTGATGATGGATCAACACTTGATAAAGCAAGCTCTCCGTCCTATGCTCCTACTCCCTCAATCCCGGTAATGCCGAGGCAGACTGCTCACAAACTGAAACGAAAAGCCCTTTCAGATATGGCAGGTCAGAAGCAACATTTCCAGATGACATTGCCATCGTCCTCTTCGATTGAAGAGATTGCAGAGATTTCATCGTACGATTCGCTATGTTGCATATTGACAAATCGGGGCAATCAACTCACGTTTTTCTCTTTCAGATTTAGTGATAGTTCTGGCTCTGAAACAAGAGCTCTACTTCGTCGCACACCTGTGAAAGGGAAGACTGCGCTCCTTGGGAAGATACCACCACTCGATTTGAGGACTATCGCTCCTCCTGGCCCAGGATGTCACGAGCCTAATCCACCCACTTCGCCCCTTGAGGAAATCTCTATGATCGACAGCTCAAACTCCCTTGAAGCAGCCCCCAGCCTCTACCTAGAAGTCAAGCAGCGAATAGCAGCACACGTCTCTACTCGGCGAAGAGACAAACACATCAAAGTATCCTCGAAATCTGCAGCTACGGCTTCGGGGAATGCAACTGACGACGACGACGAGTCGGTGGTTGACCTGTCCTCGGCCTCCTCGTCGCCACGCTCCTCCTCACCACCAAAGGTAGTCGCTTCAACCAAGCGTAGAAATGGGAAAGACATGGGCATCGCTAAAGGGAAGAGCAAGGAGGTAGCAGAAAAGCCAAAGGCAAAAGGTACGAAAGGCAAGAAGGAGAAGCCTGCACCAGTAACACCGGAGGAATATGCTCAGAAGCTGGCTGAGAAAGTCCAGGCGAAAATGGGAGCAACAACCACTGATGTTCCCATACCAAATCATAGATTCCTCCACGGCATGAATGTCTTCTATACGGGAGGTGATATGACATATGCGTCTGAACGGACGCGTGGCCGAATGGACCTGGTAAAGTTTGATTGTCCAATTTTTTCTGCTTTTACGCTGAACTTCCCCAGATCGTGCGTCATGGAGGAACTCTTCTTCCGCGATACGATCCATCCATCACCACACACATCGTCACTGATGCTAAAGTTCCTGCCACGCTCCGTGCTCTTGGACTCAATGACCTAAGCGAGATCCCCGATCATATACCTACCGTCACTTGGGATTGGGTTCTCAAAGGATTTTCGAGACCATCGAATATGAAAAAGGACATTAAGATGCATATGGACGACTCAGTTTTCTGGCATGCTGCATTCGTTCAGCGGATTGATGCTGGGATGAAGGTTCATCCTAGAGCCAATGACAAGGGAAAGGCCAAAGTCGAGCCGAAAACACCTGATGCTGTGGAGTTAAGCCACATTTCGCAAGTCTTCTTTCAATCCGTTTTTCTCATGGCTTGACTCAACGATCGAACCTTTCTTCAGGCAATTTACCCAGGACAAGCCTAGGCGTCCCAGCATTTCCAGCTCACGGTCTATACGCGATGTGAATGAGTCCGATGACGAAGAACAGGATGCGGGTCGCGCGCAAGGGGCATTACTATCGCCGCCAACTTCTCCAGATCAAACGGGGCGGGAGAAACGAAGCAGCGCAGCAGCAAGCTCTTTATCAATACTCCAAGCAGCCGGCCCAAGTAAAGCCTCAGATAATGGTGATCCTCTGGCAGAGTTTTATGCAAAAGCACGCGCTGAAGCAGAGACTAAGGTTAGCAGAGGTCTAGTTTGTGTGACTTGTACCGATACTGAATTGCGTCTCGAACGACCAGTGGGCTAGAAGAGGCGAAGTAACCGAATCTGAAGGTCCGCCATCTGAATCAGATGTGGAGGAATCGGCAGTTGCTCGAGGGCCGTCAACGAAGCGGGTGCGTTGATACAAATCCGATTCTGAAGTCTTCTTACATTCATGGTCTACAGGGATGGACATGTGACACCAAAGAAGCGCAGAGGAATACCTGTATTAATCAAGACATTATTGACAAAGTTGGTTCTATGATTTGTACGCCTCTATTTTTACCAATCTACATGAATAATACAGCTTGAAGAGCTCAAAGCGCTTCATGCGGCAAAGCTAGGGGATGATGATCGCTGGCGGGTGTTTAGCTATAGCAAGTGTTAAGTCGGGGGTTAGGAATATCATACTTTCTTTTCCGTTGATACGATTTTAGGCATTCGCGCCCTACGAAATTATCCTAAACGGATTGCATCGTTTGCCGAGGCACGCGCTATTCGCGGCATTGGGGAAAAAACTGCTGCAAAGGTACTATGATTACTATACGTCCTGTAGGTTCTCATTAACATGGATTACTATACAGATCATGGAAATCATTGAGACAGGCGGGTTGCGTCGTATTGGCTACGAGAAAACTGATGATATCAAAACAACGAAGATGTTTCAGGGTGTCTATCACTGCTGAGGCCAGAACATGTTTTCCTTGGAAAAAGTGACAAAGAAAGCTGTCATGCTACTTCCATGTCATTTTTTGATGGAAAATACATAAGCAATTTCTTATAGTAAAAGTAGGGAAATTATATACATTCATCCAAACCGTTTTCTGCAACAAAATGATATCTCTTTACGACTCTCTAGCCATCAGAAACAGCATGGAGATTTTTCTAATATTTCATTAGATATTTCCTTAGAAAAAATAAATTAATCTACCTTTAAAGTATATATCAAAAGACAGAACCTTTTTCTTTCTAGGTTTTTTCTTAGATAATTTTATCCTTTTTCTTCCATAAATGAGAATTGAAACTTGTAACATGACCAAACTATTACATCTCTATTATCTCCCATT
>JABCKQ010008898.1:0-14518 GCA_018857305.1 Termitomyces sp. T159_Od127 | reverse complement strand
TATCATTGATTACCCTGTCTAATACAACTTTGGATTTCCCTCTGCTAGTTGTGTGATTGAGCCGCAACTCCTGGAGGTCGCCCTTACAGGATGTCAGGTAAGCAAACAGCTTGCCACGGCATGGAGTCCCCAGTTAGCAGACCTTTTAGGCTCAGGAGCTCGGGTTTGTCTTCAGTGGGATCACTTGGAATATTTTAGTTTTATATTTGAATTAAAATTGGGTTTATTGGTCTCTCTTTTGTGTGAACCAAACCTTTATTTCATATCAAATCAAACTATATTATTTTGTCACTTAAAAGTGCATGCACGTGTAGCTAAGCCCAGCACAACAAAGTGAATATATTTATCTAAATCTAATCTGATATGCTATCAATAAGATAAGATAAATTACAATTTGCATCACTAGCTGTGTACTACTGGCTCGTCTGGGGTAGTGGGGTGGTTTATCACTGGGTAGAATTTGGAGTTTGGTAGCTTATCCAGTTTTTTAGTTTGACATTTTTCCTGTCTTTCTCCTCTTCACCATTAGTGGTGATATCTTTTTTTGGAGGAGGTGGGTGGGGGGAGGGAGTGCTGTACTCCATATCCAACATGTTCGCTGCTTTGTGCTGCGGTCCTCTGTGGACTCCATCAGGTCTCTCAAGGGTTTTGAGTTCCTCGGTGGTGGCAGAGGTGTTGTTTTGCATGTGCCTTCCTGACCAGATAGTGGTTCAGGTACAAGTTGTCCCTACCTATTGTATATAAGTTGTAGTGTAGCCTCTGGTACAGTAGTCTTGAGATTGCATTACTGTCCCATATTTCCATCTCTGTTTCATTCCATGTTTGATGCCCTGGTTTCTCTAGTTTTGACTTTGTCTATCTCACCTTATATTGTCTCATCTCCTTTTCTTACTTATCTTGTATTGTCTCTTTACTCTTGTTTCTACTTGACTCATATCCTTTTCAATCTATTTTTTTTACTCTATTCCTCTCAGCCTCAAGCCTCTAAGTTTCTCTCTGCTTCATTTACTATCTCTGGTCCCAGTTTCCAGTTTACTCTTCCTCTACTTCTTGCCTTGACTCTTTCCTATTCTGGTTGAGCTAGATCCTTGCACTCTCATCTCTGATTCCAAGACTTGTCAAGTCCTTGGTACTTGCTCCAATTCATAAATCCCTGGCCCCAGGACTCACTACCAGCCTTGGTGTATGTCCCTCCAATTTCCCTCCACTGTAAGGGCAACCTCTAGGAGCTGTGGCTCAATCACACAACTAGCAAAGGGAAATCTGAAGTTATATTAGGCATGATAATCAACAATACAATGGTAACTAATCACCTAGCAGAGGGAAATCTGAAGAGGATAAGTCTAAGGATCCCCGCTGCTTGGTGCAGTGCATTAGTGGGTGGTGGAGGCATGGAAACAACTGTATAGGTGACTAGAGCTAACCTTAACCTTGTGAACCTTGGATAATGCTTGAATGTGGAGTGCAGAAAGTTCTGGGAGTTTCCTAAAAAGGAAATGACATAATCTCCAGAGGTCTAGAATGAGCCCTGGAGGTCTGGAATGAGCCTCAGGGGTCCTGAGAGTGAGGCTGGGCCATAGTGAAGTGCCAAAAATGGAAGTCCCCTGACATCACCCCCCCTCTAGCATGCAGTGTCTCAATGTGTGGAGTAGAAGAAGTTTTGGATCACCTGGTCCACTGGTGAGATGGTATAGATTCTCCAGATGGCCTGGAGTGCATCTGAGTGTTTCCAGTATAACTCTCTGATGAGCCCCAGTGCATGCATGTTCTCCCAGGGTTCTCAGGAGATATCTTTGATCCCATGTCCTTTCCACTTCACCTTGTACTGTAGTCGCCTTTGAAACAGGTGACTGTCCAGGATCTCCTCCACCTCATACTCCTCATTGTTGTTGACCACCACCAGGGGTGGAGTGGGCACCAGGCAACATGGGATAGGGTCCTCTGAGGCTAGTGTTAGCTTGACCATGTTGAAGACCAGGTGAAGCTGTCGCATTCCTGCTGGGAGCTGGAGTTGGTAGGCTAGTGAGCCTACCTGTTGTTCTACCATGAAAGGTCCTAGCTGATGGTATGAGAGCTTCTTTAATAAGTGAGTGGTGGTGATGTCAATGGCATCCAAATAGACCTGGTCTCTGGGCTAGTACTTGGGCACCAAGGTTCTTCTGTGGTTGTAGTATTGGGCCATGTCATCCTTTACCTTTGCCAGAGTAGCTTTGGCTTCCTCCTGTGCCACTTTCATCTGGTCCACAAATCCGTTCACAGCTTTGTTCTCTAATGGCCAGGCCTGGGGCTCAAGGCCCATGCATGGGTGATGCCCAGTGTTTAGGAAAAATCGTGACACCTGAGTAGCCACATGAACATGGTTGTTGTACTGGAACTTGGCATCTGAAAGCAGCTTGTCTCAGTCATCCTGATGCTCATTGCAAAAGAGGTGGAAGTACTGCTCAAGCTCCTGGTTCACGTGTTTCGTTTGGCCATCAGACTGTGGATGGTAGGTGGTGGAGGTGTGGAACTTCATGTTGAGCAGTTGGTAGAGCTCTCAGGTGAACTCCACTACAAACTGCTATGATGGCATCATAGCCATGAGCATTGGAGAGCTCTACAATGAAGTCCATGGAGGCTATGCTCCATTGTTCTGTGGAGATTGGTAGTGAGTGGAGTTGTTTGGTGAGAAGGTGGCACTGAGGCTTGGTCTGGAGGCAAAGGTTGCATGTACTGGTGCCAATGTACCAGAACATCTGGGGCCACCAGTAGTTCTGGGACACTAGTTCCAGCATCTTCCATTGTTTGGAGTATCTGGCAATGTGGGAGTCATGGTGCTGCTTGACAATCCTTTGGCAGAGCTTCAGGATGTTGAGCATATAGATGTGGTCCTAAAGGTCAGGAGCCCATCCTGAAGGGCTCACTGCATGAACTTATCCTTCCATGATGAGTCTCAACTTCAGAGCAATGGCCACCTGAGCAACAACATCTTCATGGCGGCCATCCTGGTTTCCATGCCAGATGTCCCAGAGGATGTCCACCTCCACTCCCTGGATGGCCAAGCCCTCCATGATCCAGATGACAAACAACTCCGGCCAGAGGAATATGATGTTGCTGTTGTCATCTCCTCTGGTGCCATAGTCTGCTCTTTGGGACAGCATGTTGGGCTTTTCCATACTTTGGCCAGGCTTGTGGTGCAACGAGAAGTCAAAGTTGGCTAAGTACAGGGACTACCAGGCCTGTTAACAGTTAAGCTTCTTAGTTAATCAAAAGTACTTATCAAGACTCCAACCTCCCCAAACCAGCCTCCACAACCATCCTGAGCCTGGACTACTACCCGACCAGCCACTTCAGCAGCCCCTGGCCATCACTACCTGTCACCACCACCAGCTACTGCCACTCCCAGCATCCCTTAGCCATCACTGTCACAACCTGCTATCGACTCCTGGCACTCAGCCTTGGCCTCAAGACTTCAATCTCCCCAAACTGACCTCCACAACTATCATGGGCCTGGACTGCTACCCAACCAGCCATCTCAGCAGCCTCCAGCCATCACCGCCCATCACCACCATTCTTGGCAGCCCTCAGCCATCACCACCTGCAACCGCCACATCAGTGCCAGCCCTGGCTATCCTCAATGCTTTCCTCAACTGCAGCCACCACACCAGCAACCCCTGGCGCTTCTCCCAGCCCATGCCAAAGCCTCCCCAGCTACCACTGAGATGCCCATCATGCATCATGACCACGTATCATCACCAGCCTGACTTCTGCATGCCACACTCCTCTCTCACTTGCCTCCTTGCCTCGCTGCCATTCCATGCTCCCAAAGCAAGACCTTTCTTTGAAGAGTTTCCTTTGCGCTGCATGACATGCATTGACCACTGCCATTGCCTTGCACAATCCCTGGGCTTCATCTTGAGCCTTGGCACTGCGACTTATCACCAAGACCTGGACCTGAGCCCTGGGGCCTACGTACCATACCATATATAAGTCATAGAGTAGCATCTAGTACTCTAGTCTTGATATTGTCATACCTCTGTCTCTAGTTTTGTGTTTTGTTCGTTCTCTGTCTTGTTAGTCTCACCTGCCCTGGTTTCCACTTTTCTTCTGTCAACCTCACAACAATGTCAAATCACTCCATTTCACACCAGAGTCATCTTCAAAACTTGTCCTTGTGTAAGTAGAATCATCATGTAAATAGTGGGCATTGAATTCACCTGCTTAAGGCCTCAGTCAAAAAAGGAGCCTCTAAGAGCCTGACACTTGTGCTTTTCAAAGAACTTTCAGTAGATCTTGACCTCTTGCAACACTGTAAGGGTGCCCTCTGAAGGCTGTGGCTCACTCACACAGAGGGAGATCTAAATATAAGTAGTTCTATAATAATTACTCACCTTGCAGAGGGATATCCGAAGAGAATAAGTCTAAGGATTTCCTATGCCATTGTCAAAAAAATGAATTAGATCACATGAATCCTACTCATGTACACATTCAATCTAATTGACATGTACATAATCCACCACAGTAACTCAGGCCTAAAATAAAGCTAAAAACGAAAGAAGTGTGTTAAACAGTAAAAGTTGAGAGACAGATAGGAAGAATGGATAGAGAGGCATGCTTTGTGAATGGAGGGTGGAGCCTAGAGAGGTAACAAGAGGAAGAAGAAGAGGAAAGAGTGGCAAGAGTGGGAGAAGAAGAAGGGTAGTCTCCTAACAACAACTTTGCTTCTTTTGTTTTTGCATGGCATCAGCCATAATATAGAACTGTACTAGTGTTTTTCATGTCTTTTCAGCTGGTTTGAATTTTTCTATGTTCTGAGATAGATCAATTATACAAAATCACAATAGAATTCTGCAAGGCATCAATGACTGAGGGTAAATATAATCCCATTCCATGATTTGACTTGCATAACAATTTGGTCCAATGTTAAGACAGGTTACTCAGGTGAATCTCTGAATTGGAGCACATGATACAAATTCAAATTGTTTATAAGGCTACTCAGTACATTACACATATTACTGCTATTTTATATTGGACCTCTTGACTGGCCTTCCTTGGCCAAGCCACACCAATGCTGGTTTGCTGATGGACCATATTTTGAGCTTTCTTTCTTTATCATCTATTGAGACAAAAATAGCTGCACGAGTTGACCAGGTAAAGCACCGAAAGTGTTTTTCAGTGGCATGGGCTGGAATATAACAAACTTGCAGAGCAGTCTCACGATCCCATATGTGAATGTTCCCACCTAAAGAGACAAATCATCAGAGGATGAGTGATGATAGGTAACTAGTGTCAAGTACTCACTGGAATCCACACCTGCTATCATCTGATCACTTTCACCAATGAAATGTCGATGTCTGTTAATATCTGCCACTGGACGTAGGTCTATAGTTCTAGGGGATAATTGAGGCCGTCCCGATGCTTGACACTGCAAAGTCCACAGACAAGAAGGCTGGGCAATTAACACTGATTAGGAAAATACCTCTGAGACATCTCAAGTATATTATTACCTGTAACACTCCGCTTCTATGGCATAGAAGAACATCAAAACCATGTCGTGCCTTTGTATCCTCCCGAGCAATTCGGAGATAGCGGATGTCATCTGGGAGAGGATGATGACTAGAGCTTTGTTAGTAAAGAGATATTCGGAGAGACACGATGAACAACCTAAGTATTATCTGATTTTGTTTATCATACACTACGGTTGAGATGAGTAGACCACACTAATGCAATAGAATGCATGTGCATACAAATAATTTGTCTCTCTGCCTCAACATCTTTAGGCAAGGACACATCTGGAAGGCACATGACGCGCCCTATTACCAGCAGAAGAGTACTATCGGGCACGACTGCGACGTCTCTTAATAAAAAATGATCGAATCTGTGTTCAACCAGTACGTGTCCTTGAATAGACTGGACACAAATAAGTTTCTTTATGAATATCCAGGAAAGGCGTAGATACCATCTTAAGGACGACACTTCTTTCAACCAAGAGAAATTCTATTTTGACCCAGTCAATTGATATAAGAACACAGATCTGGATTCTCATACCAGTATCTGATGATGGTATCCAGGTTGCTGACTCAACCTTGAGTGCCCTCCTGACGGAATGGATAAATTGACAGTCCTGCGAAGTTCAAAAAATGAGGTGACATTCCATGCGCGCAAGGACTAAAGTCGTTTGCCTTGTCCAAAAAATCTATGCGGTGTTTGAAGCGAGTGAGCAGTCTCTGGCTATTGGTTGACCTGTTATATATTATTGATTTGATTTTCCAAACTCAACGTCGTGATGACCTCGAACATACCAGGACAAATGTTTACAGACTTGTTGAAGAGAATGTATATGGAACTTGAGAGCCAGTTGGTCATGCGCCTGAAACCTGTCAGACTGTGAAGGACTTGTGAAGACGATAACTTACACTCGCAGTATATATTTCCGTTACTGAGGAACCCTTTTCCTTATCGTACCTGTGCGAAATCAGAAACTGTAGTATGGTCAATTACAAAACTTATCACCGAGTGATAGCGAAACATGTCCCATCAGGCGAGTACTCAAGATCTCGGATATTTCCCGCCGGAATTGGGATCGTTGAGAAAGGCTGATCGGGTATTGAAAGGAATGGAGTTTGGAACTGTATGTCATCATCTGTTGGCGTTGAAGATATCGGCATCGCACCAGCTGATACTGAGGTGGCTGCGGTTGGCGACCGCTTGGGGAAGCGAAGAAGACGAGGAAAAATTAAAGTCAAAACATCAGCAAAAATGCGTAGAACTGCGAGGCCAAAGGGAGACGCCATTACTACTATTGACCCGTGCTCCTGTTTACAGGCGGGGACAAAAAAGAAAAGTCCCGTGATGAAGTATAAGATTGAGAAGGCGAGGAGGTATGGCGGGACCCATCCATGACCAAATCGGAATATGCGACAACCACTGCATATAACCACAATTAACAGTGCATAAGAGAGTTTCACCATGACTTACCGTGGTACATAGTCCTCGAAGACCCCAATAAGACTTTCCAAAACAGCACTGATGCTAAACGTTAAGGCCCAGAGCCAGGAAGTGTTCGCATCCCGTATGGAGCTGGCGGATACCTGGTCGTTTCCTTGTAAGCTGACTGAGATCTGTAACATCGTTGCTGTGACTCCTGAGAAAAAGGTGGATACAGTCAATAAAGTGAGCAGATCTTTGGTTTTTTGTTTTTTTTTATATTGCATCGCCCCTGTCAACGGAATCAACCATCCTGTAGACGAAGAAAGACATGGATGGACTACCGGTTTGGTTAAAGGACACGAAGGCAGAAACTAGATCATCAAAATCGTTGCCCAGCTGGTCCGCAAGATCGTTGATGTGATTTCGTATGTAGTCGGTATGCAAAGAATCTATGAACCAAGGTGAGAGGTCAAAACAGAGCGATGTTCCAAGTTTAAGTGTAAATCACGCTGACCTTTGTACATGCGTAGACACGAAGCGCGATACTGATGAAGCATTGAACTTCTGCTCCTTTCGTAGACGATAGGGTCTATTACACACCATCAAATGGTCACTGAACCTCATCATGAGGAATCTAACCCTGCCACTTCCTTCCTGACACAATGCAATCAATAGTACCAATCATATTCCTGATAACAGGATAAATCTGACCATGTAAAATATGCATTTAGCAGAGAACGTGGCGCATGCCTCTGCCAGTGCCTGTAGCCAGAAGTCAAAGGGTTCATTGATAGCATTGGGACTCAGAGTGATCGCCCTTTCTGGCAAATGTGGAGCCAGGTGACTGGCGTTCATATGAAACATGGAAAGAAGGTCTTCAAGGCCTTTACGAACATTGCGTGCAGCAAGTATGGAGGCCTTTGGTTCCATAACTTTGCGGCATTCTGATACGAATACGTCAAGCTCCGCAAATGAGTTAGTCTGACACGTAGTAGAGTAAGTGGAGTATTCACTTGATGGTCGAAATCTGTGATACGCCTATACAAAATGAGAGACACTGTGTGGAAAAGGTGAAGAAAGCAACGCACTGATTCAACCGATTATATGTGTTGACAATAGCTTGAGAGTCTTCCTCAATCTTTCCGTCATTAATGGAATGACTGGCTACAGATTGATTGACGTTAGCGATGCCTGGAGAGTGAAAAAGGACAATGAATTGGAAAAACAAACATTGGAGTTGCGGGAGATCTGCCAGCTCATATGAAGAGCGTCCTGCGGAATGAGTACCTGATTTTGACCGTCTATGCACTATTACTATCAATGAATCTCTATTCTTGAAATGAATGTAAGCAACCAACGTACATGACATCTTTAGGATGGTCGGGAAAATGGAATGGTGAGAGTTACAAGCTGGCACCGGGTTCTTCTGATTTTATTGAAGATGTTAGGTAATTACACACAGCTTCAACTTGTTTTAGCAGAGACTTTCCAAGTCGAATTCTTGCCTGATAGAGGAATGGGTTCACATATTTAAGCTTGACAGAGAAGCCCCCGCGCCCCCATCAGCACCGCCCAGCCCCAATCCGCGCCCAGTCCCACAGCATCGCCCAGCCCCCGTCAGTATCGCCCAGCCCCCGGCACGCACCGCCTCGATCAGCGCGGCCTTCAGCACGAGCGTCTCGCCGTCTCACGGTTCCCCTGCGTGCTCATAGAGGCGCCGGCACAGCACGCCCATGCGCTCCCCCAGCACCGCGTGGCGCAGCGCATTGTTTTCAGCCGTGGCTGCGGCGTAGTGATAGTACACGAGGCGCCGGCAGTAGAGCTCCCGCTCGTTGCTCTGCTTGGGCTCTGCGAGGCCGTCCAGCGCTGGGAGAGAGGGCACCGCCAGGGAAAGCGAGATGGGGTCGGTGTAGGTCTGGAAGCGCTCGGGATGCCGGCGAGGAGGAACGCAGGCAGGATCGGGGTGCGTTGCCAGTCGATGAGGCCGACGATGGGGAGGTTGGAGGAGGGCGAGGTCGAGACGATTATGTTGCCTGGTTGCAGATCGGGATGCCGGATGCGGAAAGGCGTGAGGGAGGCGTTGGGGGGGACGAGTGAGGGCGCGATGAGGAGGTAGCGTTGGAGGTTCTCGATGTGGTCTGATGGCGGCTGCACCTGGTACTTGTAGCCTTCCCTCCTTGTGCGCTGTAATGGTAATAACGGGCGACTGAACTTGAGATAGGCGAATTCTTTCTCGGCTGCTCTTAGGAGCGTTGCTTCCGCGCTTTCGTCTATGGTTTCAGGAGTAAGGGAAGATGCAGAGAGCACCCTACAGGGTCCTCGATTCAACCACATATGCAATCTTGTATCTGGACAGACACAAAATGCTCGTCCTCTAGTGGAATGCCCGGCTTATCAACCACCTTCTTCAGGTCTATTGTATAGTACAGGCTTCCGCCTGCAGGAACGACATCATCTTAGACTCGAATTCAACAAGCTGGGGCATGACTGTCAATCTCGCTTTCCCCAAGGTCGAACCATATGTCGCTTAACGTGGTGCCTCGTAGGTACTCCATGAAGATATACTCGGTCTCTGCCGCGTTGTCCGGCTCGGGAAGGTATCCGTAGATTTGAGGTATAAGGAACGGAGAAAGGCCATAGTAGCCACCTAGCTGGCGAGAATGAAGTGCTTGGGAAGCATGTCTGGATACGGGATGCGCGCCATCATTTGGAAGCCATCGCGCATAGTCGGTTTACACCACCCTCAGCGAGTTTTACAAGGTCAACGACGTCGTCAGGACGGCGATCGACGGAGCCCGTCGACATTGAAGACACATCGGCGCTCCGTAGTTGATGCTGGACACGTAGAGTTGTAGACATAGCACAGAGCACCACGGAGCTTACATCCAAGTCAAAAAAGTCGTGACGAGGGCGCGCCGAGGTGGAGAGCGGATCATCTGATGACAAGGGCCCAATCTTAGGATGGCTCAATGTCTTGCAATATCACCATCAGAACGGCAAGGAGCTCCCCGTAAATATCCGCTTCTGCTTTGAGGGAATGGAAGAAAGCGGCAGTGAAGGACTCGATGATCTCGTCAAGAAGGAGAGCCAACCTCGGGGGTGGTTTGATGGTGTCGACTGTGTCTGCATAGTACGCCACCGTCTGCTCCAAATAGTCTTTCAACTCAAAGATATTGCAGTCGGACAACTACTGGCTCAACACTCGTACCCCAGCTTTAACATATGGTCTCCGTGGGCTCGCATACTTTAAGCTCACTATCTCCGGCCCGGCACGCGATCTGCACTCCGGAGTCTTTGGACGCACGGTGCATGAACCCATGACCGATCTCATCTGCTTAATGAGCAAGCTCGTCGACGTATCCGGCAAGATCCTCGTCCCTGGCGTCGACGAGATGGTCGAACCGCCCACGGACGCCGAGAAGTACGCTTCGTCCATTAATTGCAAAGCTCTCCGAGCTGCCATTGACGGTACCCATCCAGAGCGATCTACGAGAAACTCGACTATTCTGTTGCGGACGTCGAAGAGTCCGCAGGCGGGAAAATCGCACTCTCAGCGAGTAAGGTCGATGTACTCATGGGCCGCATGCGCTACCCCAGCCTTTCGCTCCACGGCATCGAAGGTGCCTTCAGCGGCGCCGGCGCCAAGACTGTCATCCCCGCCAAAGTCTCTGGAAAATTCAGCATCCGGTACGTCCAATACGCCTTATCTACGTCTTTTTGGAAGGAATTAATCCGCAGTCGCCTCATCTAGTCTCGTACCGCCACAAACACCCGAACTTGTCGAACCTCTCGTAATCCAATACCTCACGTCCGAGTTCTCCAAGCTCAACACCAAGAACAAGCTCTCCATCGAGAACCTGCACGGTGGCAAACCCTGGGTTGCAGATCACAGACACTGGAATTTCGAGGCCGCGAAAATCGCTACTCGGGTGTGTATCGTGATCAATCTTCACTAGTACTGTGGTTGACTGCACATATAGGCGGTGTATAAACAGGAGCCTGATCTGACTCGTGAGGGAGGGTCGATCCCCGTTACGCTCACTTTCGCAGAATCTCTTGGCGTCAATGTCCTCCTGCTCCCCATGGGACGTGGGGATGACGGTGCTCAGTAAGTGCCGTTCTGACCTTTGCTTGCATCCACCTAATTGTTACAGTTCCACGAATGAGAAACTTGACAGGTCTAATTTCCTCGAGGGGGTAAGTTGATTTGTTTGTGATTACAATGGGCATGATTTGATGGTGTTTCGGTTCTCGTTCGGTTCTCGTTCATAGACAAAGTTGCTGGGCACGTACTTGTACGAGCTTGCTGCGATCTCTAAGGCTTGATGAAAAAGGAACGAGGCTAAGAAGTCGATTTGGACATTTACTGAATACAACGTGTAAAATAGTCGTGATGTCAACTCAAAAGATATTTGGATTTCCAGCAAATTATTTAAGGCTTCTGATTTCAGGATTTAATCTCATTCTTGATGATCTCTCTCACAGCTATCAAGGCATGATTACTATCGCAGCTTTGAATCCTTTCACTCCAACTGTATGCGCAATGGTGTGTTATCTGAGGAGAATCTCGCATTGATTTGTCGCGCCACAGTGGCGTCGGAAGTCGCTGATCTTTCGTCACAGGGGAAAATACGTATTTACGCTGAGATTAGCCGACAATAAGATACTTTCCACGATCTGAGCGTTTCTTACGGCCTTTGTGATCCGCGTTAGTACACAAATCCTGGACTCAAACGCTCATGTATCGATCAACTCCGAACCAATTTTCACCGTATTTTGAGGAAGGCGTATCTCGAGAATATATATTGCCTTGTTATTACACGCTAACAATATACTGTGCGAGGACCTTTGATGCTTCAAGACTTCGAGGCTCAATGCGGCACGTAAAAGGCTTTGGATGGCTATAAACGATGTTTGATCAGTCGAATCTCTCGTACAGAGTTTTGAGTCGACGAACGTTGTGATTCCACTTGTGACAACAGTGGTGTCTGGGATGATCTCCTTTCCGTCTTTACCAATAGCTGGTGAGATCGACACAGTGGCCAAGATAGTGGCAATTGCGATCCAGAGGGTTTCATCTGCAAGGAAACGACCAGGGCATTTGCTTTGGAGGGGATTAGTGGTTCTGATGCTTTACGGGTCGTGAAGTCCTACTTACCGGCGTCCAAAACCATATAGGGCAGTCGTGGTTGGTTCATTTCGTCCTTCTGGTGCGGGTAAAAATCGACTTGGATCAAACTTGGTAGCATCCTTATAAACGGACTCGTCGAGAGTCATCGCCCTGGTAAAGGAGAAGTACTTCAATAGTCATGAATAAATAAACCAACCTCGTGTTTGCAATAACTGTGGCATTCTTCGGAATAAACATGCCCCTATAAACATCGTCTTCTGACACCCTGTGGGGCAGGCCTGCCATACATACGATGAATCATAAACCATTTCTTTAGAGAAGTTTATTATGGACCTGCTGGTGCAGCATGATTCCACCTCGAATATCGGGTTAGTCGAACGATTTGCTAAAACACGTAAAACAGTACCTGAATACTTCCTGAAGTATACACTCCAAATACGGAAGTTTCTTTCGATCCTCAAACTCCGGAAGGCGGTCCGTCCCGATGACTGCGTCGATCTCCCTCCGGGCTCGGACTTGAACGCCAGGATAAAGAACCATGGCTAGTAGAAAGAAGGATAGAGTAGACGATACCTTTGTTCTCCATTGATTCTGATACCATTGGGGAATGTAATTTGGGCTCACAGTTTCAGCGCCTCCAATATATGCCACTGTAGAAGTCGCTTTGACTTGTTCCAAATAGTGTGACCGTTCGGGACCTTCGTCCGGCAATCGTTCGAGATGATAGGAAAGTAAGGACGGTCTTGCAGTCCCGCCAGCCTTGAGTAAGTAATCAGGTGAGAATGTTAGTAGCACTTGAAAATGTTGAAATGTACCATCTGCTCCATCCCTTTCACTAACGGGTATTGCATAAGATTCTGTACAATTTTGATTGAACCACGCGCCCGAGTTGCATAATACGTTCCCGGGAACCACGATGGGAAGTATTGAACTACCGCAGTCATATCACGTCAATGTAAGCTAAAAATGGCTCATGGACGATTTCTCACGAATGGGAAAGAAATCAACTAGCGTGGCACCTGGGGGCCCGTGATCTCTCATAACGATATCAGAAAAATCCGCAACAATTTGAATGTATGGGTCGGTAGCTGTCGAGGGTTGGTGTCCAAAGGTTATGTCAATGATGATCGACGCCGCGAATCTGATTCAATGTATTGATCAGGATTTTCATCTCAAGTCTTAAAAAAATGTTGTCAACTGGAACAAGACATTATTGTGGTCCCCAGATGAAGATAAAAGGTTATGCGCCAAACGTCGAGCCTCGCGAATTTGGATAGGATGATAATCTTGACATCTCTCACTTCTGAAAAACTGCTGGAACATCCTACGCTGGATGTGATAATCGTTGTCCTCGTTCCTCAAAGACAAAACCTTCGTAACTCCGAGGCTGAAAAACAACATGGAAGGCTTGAACCGGAAGTGAAAACCTGCATGAATAGAAACGTACATGTCGTATATCGGAGAGCTGGGTCGTCCGCTATATTTCGTGCCTCGCCGATTAAGTAGGTCCGAAGCAGCTTGTACGCTATTCAGAATGATGAGTGTCTTGTTGAGGGCTTTGAGGTGAATCACATCTCCTGGAATCGCATCAGATGGAAGTTGTTGATCAGAGCTCAGGCAGTAGACTCCTACCATAAGTTTTACCCAGTTTGTGGAAAAACAAATCCTGGCCTATGGGGGGAATGAGGTGTGCATGTCCGATCAGTGGCAGTGATCGAGGTCCAGGGGGTAATGGTGGTCGCTTCTTTGTATAGAGAATTCTCCAGACCAAGAAACCGAGAGTACCCGCAGCGATGGAGAGGATAAGAGTTAGAGCCATGAAGGGAAACAAGTTCCTATTGCTTCATATCTACATAGTTTCTTGGGGGTCATCTGCACTTCTGTGTCAAGATAACATGAGAGAATTCTCCCAAAATGAAACCTTCGTGACGGCACCTGATGCTGCCAGGATATCTATTACAAAGTTCTCACGGGGTCAGCGATGATTGGAGAGTCAAATCTAAAAGTCGATTAGAAGTCCTCCGTCGATGTTGTGCAGTGGCGTTGCAAATCTACTAAACTCTTTGCTTTGTCCCTACTCATCATTGACATCTCTGTTGCCACCTAAATAGCAATTTGAAGTATAATGGGGAGAGTGCTTCATTTGTTTTTACTCGAATTCACATGCTAGTAGTAAACACACCTTTGTTGGAATCCCAATCAGATAGCAGCAATATCACTAGGTGTGACTGACACCTAGATAACAAGACACGTAAGTCTATATCCTCAGACGTCCAATACGCGACTGTATTTGACTGTACATAGATAACAATACACGTAAGTCTATATCTAGGTATTGTTGCGAAATGGGCGAATTCAATCTTATCAGTATGATTATCTGAATAGATCCCGATCAGTCTTTTGTAAGAACACGAGATAAGATAAGATCGACAATCAATGAGATAATCTTGAGGCGATAAGCAGACAGAGGGCGACGAG
>JABCKQ010008897.1:0-14564 GCA_018857305.1 Termitomyces sp. T159_Od127 | reverse complement strand
ATAAGTTGCAGCGTAGCAAGTAGTACTCTAGTCTTGATATTGCTGTACCTCTCATATTGTTTCTTCATGTTTTGTCCCTGTCTCGTAGTCTCACGCATCCTAGCCTCTGTTTTTTGACTCTGTTTCATTTTACATTGTACTCATCTTGTATCTCCTCCTATTCGTTGTTTCTACTTGTCTCCTACTCTAATTCCATCTCTGCTTTACTCTCTACCTCTTTTTCAACCTCTAAGTTCTCCTTGTTTCTTTTGTCTCCCACCTTAAGTCTCAACTTGTTCTGTTTCCACTTTCTCTTATCTTATCTTGACTCTTTCCCCTTTTGGCTCACTTAATCTCCGCTTCTCTCCCTTCTATCCCCAGGACTTGCTAAGTCCCTGCGCTTGCCCAACTCTGCCCAACTCTTTACTTGTTAGTTCTTGGGACTCGCTTGCACATCGGCGCTCGCTTGTTCTATTCTCTTGCCTCTTTAGGACTCGTGCCTATTCCCAGCACTCGTCCTCTACCCTTTCCTGGCACTCCTCCCTAGCCCGGCATTATTGATAATCCCTCATTCACACCTTCAACCCTGCTTCAATCTCCTACGCCTTGCGCTCTTGCTAGTACGCTGTGTCTGTGGACACTGTGCGCACCACATAAGGTATTTGCCCAGTGGACTGAGCCCCCATGGTCAGCGGAACCTGACAGCTACAGTATGGTCTCTTTCTCTTGTTTGTGCAGTATGTGCGCACCAACAAACTCAATCAATTGTCAGTATCAATTCATAATGCAAAATATGTTTAGAATCTCAATTTATATATTTTAAAATCTTTTGATTGCCGGTTTAATGATAGTTTTCCTTCTTTGCCTAAAGAATATAATGGATTAATGCTAGACTCTCAAGGTCTTACTAATAATCTATATACTATTTAAATTTGCAATGATTGTTTTCTTGACCTTAAAAAACAGTGAAATCCTAAATATTCTTTAGCAAATAATTTATATTGAGGTGAATTACCTGACAAATTTTCTGATCTTACTTGGGTTGAAGAAATGACTTGTTCTATTTACTGTGATAATGCTTATAAAATCTGCTTATATCAATCATCTGATCCAAAGCAGCCATGTATTTTTCATGGAAACACTTGTGCTCATAATATGAATATTGTTTCTACAGCATCTGTTCTTTTACGAACTCCTGATTATATTAATAGGATACTATTTGTTGTTTTTATTGGACCTGGTCAATATAAGAAAAGTGCAATGAGAAATATGTTTCAAGTGTGCAAATATAAAATATGGGCTTTTCTTGTTTGGTTAAAAGATGTTGCTAAAAATCCTTTATATCAGGATATTGTTCTTGATAAGCATGCTGCCAATATATATTCAGAAGATGCTGCTCTTCCTGGTGTAGAAGATATCATGATACTGATTTATTTGTTCAAAAAACTTTTGATCAAGAAGCAGCTGGTTTAGATAATCATTCTGCATTAGAAGTTCTTCAATCTCAAATAAATGATTGTCACGACCTGCTACCGACCCCTGGGACTCCAACCCCTCCCAAAACCACCCCCACGACCGCCCCGGGCCCAGACCGCTACCCGGCCAACTCCCCCAGCCATCACCGGCCATCATCGCCCATCAATGCCACCAGCCACCGCCACCTGCAGCACCCCCAGCCATCACCGCCCATCACCGCCTGTTGCCACCACAGCCACCACCACTTGCGGCATTCCCCGGCCATCACCGCCATGACCGCCACATCAGTGCCGGGTCTCAGCTATCACACCACATCAGCGCCGGCACCACCCGTCACCCTCAGCCCACGCTGAGACCTCCATCACGCATGATGATCACGCATCACTGCCACCGACCTCCACATGCCATGCCCTGCTCCTGCTCTCTCCTCACCGCACCACCACCATGTGTCTCTGCGTTTTCAGTGCGAGACCTCCATGCCGCGTGACATGTCTTAACCTCACCCTGTCCCGCATGGCCCCTGGGTCTCACCCCAAGCTCCAGTGCCACGACTCGCCGCTGGAACCCAGGCCTGAGCCCCGGGCCATACATACTGCGTAGTATATAAGTCGTAGAGTAGTAAGTAGGTACTCTAGTCTTGATATTACCGTAAACCATCTTGTTTGTTGTGTTCTCGTCTCTATTTCATTTTCTCGTGCTCCCCAGTCTTGTTACTTTTACTTGCTTCTTTTCTCATCATACTCGTCTCATTTTGTCTACCTGTCTTGTCTCCTCTCGTCTTGTACTCTCAATCTACTCTCGTTGTTTATCTTTCTTCTTTCCACTCTAAGTTCTCTTGATTCTCTGTCCCTGGCTCCTCTCTGCAACTTAATCATCTCCATCTTCCCTCATCTTATCTCAACTCTTTCCCCTTTTGGTTGTTTAACTTCCCTGGTTCTGTTTCCATCCCCGGAACTCACTAAGTCTCCGCGCCTGATTATCTCTTGATCCCCAGGACTCGCTCGCTCGTCTCATTCTCCTGCACCCCTGGAACTCATGCCAACCCCCGGCACTCGTCCTTCACCCTCCCCGGCACTCGTCTCCCTCACCGGCGCTACTGGCATTCCCCCACATACCGCCCCCGCCCCACTTCGGCCTCCTATGCCTTGTGCTCCTCATGGTGCTCTGTGTTTGTGTACACAGTGATCATCATGTAAGGTGTTCACCCAGTAGACTGAGCCCCCATGGTCAGCAGAACCTGACAATGATGAACTTACAATCTTCTTAGAGAATGCAGGTATATTTGATCCTGAGAATGTAAAAATTCAAGGTCGCTCATTTACAGCATCTGCTTTGTGCTCACTTATACCAAAAGTTGATAATAAAGTTGATGAACAACTTGATCTTCTAATTTATAGTGCTCAAACAATCAATGAATCTAATAATCCTTCTTTATTTCCAGGAATGTTTCCTACTTTATTTTCTTATAAATATGGTGGTATTGATGATTCTAAGCGGCATACTAAAATCACATTTTTAGATATTATTACTCTTCTATGTTTATAGCTTTAAATATTATGCTTCGAAGAACTGCTCATTTGCATACAAGCTTCACTGTTAAAGGTCTTGGTTCAAAGATATTGCTGAAAAACCTGTATCAATCTCTTCTGCAACTATTCTTTCTGTTGCAAAGCATTTAGAAGAAGATGGTAATTCTCAACTGTTTTCTGAAGATGGGAAACAGGTTTATAGTCTGCTTAAAGAAGTGAATACTATTGCTTCACATATTCCAGGATCTCAAGCTCCTAAAATGAAATGCAGAAATGAAATTTGAAATTATTCAAGTTATTTTGGAATGCCAATACTTTATTTTACTACTAATACAAGTGCTGTGCATAGCCCTATTTTTTAAGTTATGTATGGTGATCAAACTGTTAACCTTAATGAGTGCTTTCCATTTATAGTTGATAGTACTACAAGAGCTTTAAGATTGGCTAAAGATCCTATTGCTGCTTCTGATTTCTTTTATTTTACTATTAAATGCATGTTTCAACATCTCTTTGGTTGGAATTTTGAAAAAGGTCAAAGCTCATCAGAGAGTAGCATTTTAGGTCATCTTGCAGCTTTTCATGGATCAAATGAATTGACTGAAAAAGGTCAATGGCATGCTCATTTTCTGATATGGCTTGTAGGTGCACCAAATCCTTCTGATATTCATGCTAAACTAATAGCTGAATTTGACTACAGTCAAAAGTTCTTCCAATTCTTTGAAAATATTATTCATCATCATCTTCCTAATATTGATATAGAGATTGATCCTAAATATGAACCTCGAATTGAGCGTCCTCCTCATGTACCTCCACCTTCTTCCAGATCTGAACAAGATATTCAAGTTTGGAAAGATTTGCTTGCAATTGAAATTAAAAGATGTGGAGAAGCTCTTTAACAGCATAATTGCAGAGCTGTTTGTCATAAATATGGCAATGATAATCAATGCTGCTTCCAGTTTCCTCATGAACTTGTTTATGAGTCTAAATTTGATCCTGAAACTAATTCAATCTATTTATTATGCTTTAATCCAATTATTTTAGTTTATTGTTGATATAATCATGACCTTAAATGTATCTTGTCTGAAAAAGCTGCTAAAGCAGCCATGTTTTATATTACTGATTATATTATAAAATTAGATTTTAAATCTTATTAAGTGTTATCTTTATTATCTTGAGCAGTTCTCAATATGAAAGATACATCTAATATTACAAGCCCTATAGCTAAATCTAAATTACTTCTTTACAAGTGCTTTTCTCAATTGTCTAAAGAGCAACAAATACATGCTCAACAAGCAGCATGGTATATTTGTGGTCAAGGTAACAGCATTTTTGTCATGATCTACTACCAACCTCCGGGACTGAGCCCTGGCCCTGGGACTTCAATCTCCTCAAACCCACCTCCATGACTGTTCTGAGTCTGGACAGCTACCCAATCAGCCACCTTGGTAGTCCTTGGCCATCACTGTCCGTCACTACTACCAGCTACCACCATCTCTAGCATCTCTTCAGCCATCACCACCTGCAACTGCTACATTAGCACCAACTACAGTCATCTCTGATTTTCCAACTGCAGCCACCACATCAGCACCAGCACCAGCAATCCTCGACGCTCCCTCCAGCCTGTGCTAAGATCCCCATCATGCATCACAACCACACATCACTGTTGATCCAACCTTTGTGTGCCATGCCTCGCTTTTGCTCATCTTTTGAGCCCTGGTACCACAACTTGTTATTAGGACTCAGGCCTGAGCCCTGAGGCTTACTTACTGTGTCTCGTACTCTAATTCTATCTCTGCTTTATTCTCTTCCACCTCAAGTCTCTAAGTTCCTTTTTTTCTCTCTCATTTCTTGCCTCAGTCTCAACTTGTTCCATTTTCCCTTTCCCTTATCTTATCTCAGCTCTTTCTTTTTTTGGCATGTTAGATTTTCATGTCTCTCACCTTTACCTCTGGAACTTGCTAAGTCCTTGCACATGTCTCAGCTCTCTATTTGTTGAATTCTTGAGACTCACTTATGCACTAGCACTTGCTTGTCTTCTTCTCTTGCACCTCCAGGACTCATGCCTATCCTCGGCACTCATCTTCCACTCCTCATCAGCACTCACCTCTTTGCCTAGCGTGACCAGCAATCCCCCACTTGCATCCCTGATCCTGCCTCAGTCTCCTATGCTTTGTGCTCTTGACAATATGCCACGTTTGTGGACATTGTGCGCACTACATAAGGTATTTGCTCAGTGGACTGAGCCCCCATGGTCAGTGGAACCTGACTTCTTATAAAACTGTACCAATGCTGTCAAGTCTTTTACTGCACAATATAAAAATGTCTTACTTGGCTAACTCTAATGTTGAATTTGCATCTTTGAATAAAGATTTTCACAACTCTGCTCAAAATGAAGATGATGATGATGATGAACTTTATGCTATTGAATCTGCATCAATTAAAATTTCTGTAAATGCCCATGGAGAGTTGTTAAAAGCTAATCAAATAGATGATTATTTGTATTGAGATTTGAATTTAGCTCATATTTCTTCTTATAATTTTGTTCAGTGCTTTAGAAGAGAACTTATAAGTGTTTTTAAATTTAAAAATTTCAATGAAACTCGCTCAGGTACTTATAAATGATGAAAGCTTTGACCTCTTCATCCTTTATATAATACTCATCATTTAATAGAGCATACTAATTTAGAGCGAGGAGATAGTTCTAAATTATTAATATCTCGAGTTATTGGTATGAGCATTTCTCAACTTGCACATCAAGATCATAGTCTTTTTCATTATAAGCCATTTAGTAATGCACAACCTTTGATTTTTCAGCATGAAAATCCTGATCATGTTTTTGCAGCATATCAATTCAATAGTGTCTCTCTTCAGATTATGAAAAATTGAGAAGCTATTCATGAATGTGAAGATGAAAGAAACACTGAAAGACTTTGAAAAAAGCAGTAAGTTCTGCATGAATCCAAAGTATTAACTGATTTAGCTGCATTTGATAATGATGATAGCTTATTCATTCCTCATAATCTTGTTCATTTGGCTTTGAAATATTTCAAGTTGAACCAAGAACTTCTTAAACTGCAAGCCAGTGAATGGTTTTCTTGTCAATCTTCTTCTAATTCTATGTGCACTTCTTCAGATTTGCCTAATATCAGCACTTTTAATTTAAAGACTTGAAAAAAAGAAATCAAAACACAAGAAGAAGTTTTAAAATCAAAGCAACAAAATGCATTAGATCCTTTAAATCCCACTGGATTAACTATTGTTTCTCCTGAAACTGAATTTGCACCTTCCTTACCTAGTTCTGATAATGTAAATCATTATGATTCAGATGCGCTAAATTCAACCAATCTTCAAACCGAAATCTTGAAGAATTCTAATGAAATGAAGTTGGAAACATGGAAAGAATTATTAAATCGCATTACTAAAGAAGAAACACTCAATAAAAAACAGTCAATAGTATTCAAAATCATTTGTAAAGCATTTTTTAATATATTGATAATGAAGCTGCTGATATTAATAAAGTTAATTCTCTTAATTATCAACTTTATTTGCAGCTTCTTCTTTCTAATCTTGAAGGTACAAGAAAGACTCATGTTGTTAAAGCTGTGCATTGTGTAATGGAAGCTTATCAATGTAAGCATAAATCATGATTTTTAGTTCCAAGTGGAATGGCAGCTGCTCTTATTGATGGATGAAGTATTTATAAAGATTTGTTTATCAAAGTTTAAAAAAAAAAACAAAAAGGCAAAGGCAATTACACATCAGATAATTCTCAAGAAGATTATTCTGTGATTATGAGTATTGCTGATAAGCAAAAACTCTTTCAAGAATTTAAAGATGTTATTATGCTTTTGATTGATGAAGTTTCTTTATTAAGCTGCTTACTATTATCTGATGTAGATTGTTCTTTATAAATAGTAAAAGGTAATAATGAACCTTTTGGAGGAATTTTAATGATTTTTTCTGGTGATTTCTCTTAGTATTCTCCTGTAGCAGGAATTCCTTTATATAAACCAATCACTAATTTAATTCGCACATCTTTTGAACAATTATCAGCGCAACTTGATAAATTAGCATAGAAATCAATCACTGAAGTTATAAATTTAGAAGAACAACAGTGCATGAAAGAAGATCTTGAATTTGCTGATGCTGCTTTAAGATTAAGAAAGCAAATATGCACATCTGAAGATATAGAAATATGTAATAGTTGAATTCAGAAAGCAAATATGCACATCTGAAGATATAGAAATATGTAATAGTTGAATTCTTGAATCTTTCAAAAATTCCAATGGATTAGATCTGAGTGCAAAAGGAAGACTGAATGCAACTGCAATTGTAACAACAAATGATCTGTGCCAAGCTATTAAATTGCAAAAAGCAAAATCTATTACTGGCAAAAATATTGATATTTGTGCTGCACATAACACTATAAAAAAGTAAACTGCTTCAGAGACTGCTAGAACTGCACTTTTGAAATTAGATATCTCCAAGTTTTTAATGAAAGTACTTCGCTTTCTTTTCTTCCACTATTTGTAGGTATGCCTATTATTCTTCGAAATAAAAATCTATCTACTAGATTAGATATCATTAATGGTGCTCAAAAAATTCTGTGCAAATATGATTTTCAAACTTGCTTAGCAGGCTATGTGTATTGCATAGGTGCTCTTGTTGAATTTTCAAATAGTAAAGTTTGTTTTTCCAATTTACTTGCCAAATATTTTCCAATTGAACTTTTAGCATGGAGATTTCAGCATTCAGTACAATTAAATGGTCTAATGATGCAAAACAAGCAATGCCTATTATCTGCAATCAATTGCCATTTCAGCCTGCTTTTGCTATTACAGGACATGCTGCATAAGGAAAAAGTCTTCTATTTATTTTAGATTGGTTGCATTTAGGTGGTTTTGCTTCTTATGTTACAGCATCTAGAGTAACTTCTCAGCATGCTTTAGCCATTGTTCAAAAAATCAAATTAGAAGATTTAAATTATAAGCTGCCTCCCAATTTAATAGTTGAGGCTGGTAGACATGAAATTATAAAGCATAATGCACTAATTAAACATGGTTTTAAAAAAGGAATCATTAAACTTGTACCTGATCCAGAAGGTGAAAACTTACATTTTATAAGGTCTGCAAATCTTGACATCAAATTTTCTTCTTTCAAGCGACTTGCAGACACTTCTAAAGAAAGTCTTACTAATAAAAAAACTTTGTTTTACAAAAAATAAAATTAGAAAAAGATCATTATCGTATCTTTCTTTTACCATTTCTTGTAAAAAATTAAGATTGAATAGAGGGATAGATAATTGCTTTAAATGAATTCTAATTCCTCAAGGTTGTATTTGGAGTAGTACTAACTGATCATGCATTTATGATGCTGTATTTATGTCTTTTTATTGTGCTTATCTCTCCTTTAACAGGTCCTGCACTAATCAGTGCTAATGATATTGTTGACTTGCTATTTTTCAAACCTCAAGTAGATCAAACTATAATTTATCATGTTTCTCACTCTTCTTGCAATTTCTTCAATGACACTTTTGTTAATTTGCATTATGTAAAGCACTGTACAAGCTCTTCTTTATAGTTTATTTATGGTGATAAAGCTCATAGTGAAACAACTGTGCAACAATGGATAAGCATTTTTCTTGCAGTAGGATGGAGGCACACATCTGCAGATGCAAAAATGCTGATGCAAACAAAGTATTTTAACTGAACATGCCCAAACCTGCCTTGTAATTCTAAAAGAAAATATATTTTATGCAACCTGCCCTACTATGCTCCACTTAGACTTAGATCCTATCCAAGCAGTGGCAACTCATATAACTCACACTATATGGCTGCCTACTTTTACTATGATACAAAAATACTGTGTGCACTGATGACACCCAAAATTGTACCAAGTGATGTTTGAGTAGGCAGTCACAAGGCAAATAGCATTGGACTCGCTAGTGGAGGAAAGCCAAGCAGGGTTCCAGAAGACAAGTTAGTGGTGGACAGCAGTAAAGGAGTGGTAAGGTAGTGCTTAGCATAGTTGCTAAGCATGTAGAAGACTAGGACACTGGCACACTCCCAGTAGCAAGACAAGGTACCATACAATAGTGCTCTAACATAGAGTAAGCTTAAGAAAGGCAAAATTGAACTCTGAAGCCCAAGCATAAGAGCTAGACGATGAAAGTAACTTGTTATTTGCAGGCTATAAGTACAGTATATATAGTAGATTGTAAGCAAAGTTGCCGTTGGTGACCCAAGGGTTGCCAATGCAGTGAACTAATAAGTAAATAATAGCCAACAATCTTTTATATAAGAAAGTGTCCATCAGACCTTAAGGATGCTTAGTGGTGCCAATCAGGCTATTTGTCACATCAAAATGCCAAAAGTAGGTATGAAATCACCAAAATGTCAATGTTGTGAAATGATGGTGGTTACCAGAGTGCAGTGGCAAAGCCAGTGAAACCTTGGAGTTAAGAAAGTAAGGTAAAATAAATTAAAAAAATAATAATAAAAAATATACTAAGTGTTTGTTTAGGGTTCAAACCTTAGCCTTTTGAGAGGATGCCAGGTAAACCAGAGGTCACACTAACTACTAATTCACGCAGCTGTGCCAGTAAAATTATCAGTACACCTTTTGATACAATTTGGGTTTTATCAGTGCTCTATTATTTATCAAGGTTTCAATCATTTCACTGCTCAATTATTTGATAATAACTCTGTTTGAGACTACAATGGAGCTGCACATGAAGGTGCTCTTATTAAAAGTAATTCTAACAATTTGCAAGATTTTGAAGGAAGGCAGCAGCACATTGTAATATATAGTAAAGCATATTGATAAATCTGTTGTATCAAGTAATCAAGAAATTGTAAGTATTTGATTGCAATTACTTGCAGCACTCCACTTTTCTTACCTCATTATTAGAATTTACTAGTCCAGTAGCCTCACTTTGTGTAATAAACCCAGCCTGATATCTTTGCCATGCTGCAAGTAAGTGATTTGATGTTACAAATGCCAATCCTTGTTGGCAAAAATGTGGTTTAATCTCACCAGGCTGAACATTTAGCAAACTGGTTCCATGAGCCTCACCTGGCAGTCATACTATGAGCATGTTTGCTGTTTGCTGAATTTAGACTCCGTATTTAGCTAAATAAAAATGGCCTCCTTGATCTCCAGATGTTTGTGGTATTGTCCATAAAACTGCATATCTATAAGGTTGCGCTTCATCTTGAATTGCTCTATGCAATGCTGAGCTGCAAATTTTTTCAAGGTAGAATAGCAAAACTCACTATGAATAGTTTTGCCATATGATGCTTGCTGAGAGTGCCAGCTCAACGTTGTAGAAATCAAACTGCTTGTCACCAATATCAACTGTGTATGTTTTGCAAGCTTCTTTTTTATTTAGCACTAAGGCATGCTTTCAAGACTGCTTCTTTGGACAATCAGAGAACTGACTTGATGGTCGGTTTAATTCTACTAAGCGCTTGTAAGATGGCTGACTTGGTAATTCACCATTAGCATCCATGCAATGAAAATCTGATTCAGTCACAAAAATGTTAAAATCCTCAATGACCTCTGCTAGAAGATAACTTTGCATAGCTGCTAAGCCAGTGCAAAGAGCAAGCTTGCAGCTTGATTTGATGATGCAACTGCATTGGTAGAAAGCCGCTTTGTTGTGATGATTCAGACCCAATGAAACTGGTTGGAAGTGCACTTGCCTGCTGAATAACTCATTTGCACTAACTTTCTTGTATCCTCTTTCTGAATAAGTTACCTATTAACAGAAAGGTGTAAAATCATTGACAACATTACTTACTTGTATGTTCCGGTGAATTGGAAGCTGTTCTGCTGCAATTGCATCTGCTCATGCAACAACAGCTTCATTTTGGCAGAAGTTGCAGAGCACAAGCCCAACAAATTCACCTGACTCATTGCAAAGGATAACACTCTGATCAACTGCAACATCTATGACCAACTCTTTTGCATCAAGCTTGTAAATTGGCAAGTGAGGAAGATAGCTGTCTGCTTGCTTTCCATGTGCAAAATAATGGTGCCATTTTGCAAAGATGCTTGGTCCTTTAGATATAATGCTCTTGTAAGGAGGATACGGCCCCTCCAAAGGTGCAATGTGTTTGACAAGTACATGCTTGAAAAGTGCATCACATTGAAAAGGTGAGACATGCAAGCCTTTGTTGCAAATGAAGCGCAGTTTTGCAGATTGTTGGTCTGCGCAAACGTGTCTCCAAGACAAAACAGCTGATGAAATGCTGCTTGGACAAGATGCTGCATCTGCCCAGCTTAAAAGTTTGCAAAAAAGCTGGTCTCCACTCAAGAAGCAAATTCCTCATTGCTAAGCAGTGCTAGTTGAATGTGTAATACAAAATCTTCCTTGTTGCCATTTGCAAGATGCTGTGGTGCTTCAGAATCCTGTGAGAGCCAATTGAGCAAAGACACTTGCTTTGACTTGTCATGCCCCATTGTGCAACATGCAAAGCTAGTAAGAGGCCAGAATAGCAACCAGCAAAATTAGCACCCGCTTGTATTTGTTGATTTTAGCATCTCCCTTGTTGATTCTGATCTTGCTCTCTGCTTTTTCTCATGGAAGGCCTGCTTCTTCTTGAAGGTGCACTCCTCTTATCTCTTTTTGTACTAGGCAACCATGTCTTGACTATGTTGGATCTTAGATGCCTCTGCAAAGGGTTTCAAGCAGCAACCTTCTTGCGCTGAAGTGCGGCTTTACTTGCCAATACACTGCACAGGTCTTTTTGTGTTTGCCAATTGCCGCTTACTGCTCAACCAGATTGGTTTTTGCCTTTAATTAAGCCGCAGCTCAGCGTCATGCTCAACTCCACTTCTATGTCAAACTTGTTGCTACTTCCGACAACATTTCCTTGCTGTTTTTCCTGGCTCAAAAAGGCAAGACTGTGTGCAATGCAGAATTGCATACACACATGGAAGTATGAGGATTCATGACTGTTCTAGTTTTTACTCATCATTTGGAATAGAATCTATATGCGATTGCAGAGCTTATGCAAGACCTGATCAAAGTTTACAGTACTTATACTCTGCAAATAACAAGTTACCTTCCAAGTTACCTTCACCCTCTGTCTCTTACACTTGGGCTTCAGAGCTCAATTTTGTCTCTCTCTTGAAGTTTATGCTATGCCAGAGTGCCATTGTACAGTGCTTTGTTTCACCACTGGAAGTTTGCCAGTGTCCCAGTTGTCTACATGCCTTGCAACTACAGCAGGCATCTAGCGCTTGGCATCTACGCTAAGCATCATCTTACCACTCACTTATCCACTAACTCATCTTCTGAGATCCTGCTCAGCTCACCTCCACTAGTGAGCCCGACACTATTAGCTTTGTAATTGCTTACCCAAACACTACTTGGTACAATTTTGGGCATCATCAACGTGAGTGAAGAAAAAGTGAGAATTTGAGGACAAGTCTGAGGATGAGCCCTCCTCACTTGATGAATCTGGCAACAACAATGTTTCAGAAAAGGCTTCTGAGCCTGAGCCTGAGCCTGAACCTTCAGACAATGAGGAGGAAGAAAACACGGAAGCACAGCCAGACCAAGGCACAAGAATCCATGCTAGAGTATGTCACGATGATCACTGTTTTGGTTCATGCAACCTCATTATTCTGATCTATAGACACAAAGGCAAAGAAAGGCTGCCAAAGGTTAGCTCAAATCCAGATAATGGAAAGAATAGAGGTTTTTTCTGTTGAGAATTATAACAGCTCCACAGGTCGCTTCATGTCATAATTTGCAGAATATTCATTTCTTTTTGTGCAGTCTGCATTGTCAATTAATTGCTTTGTTTTTCTTTTTTTGTAACAATGTAGTACTCAGTAGGAATTGTTTGGTTCCAATTATAGCATGGACTTCTTGATAGTCATTGATGGTTTAGAGATTCTCAGGTATAGACATGTACAGACACTTCTTGCAGGTCTGCACTGTACACTGAGATAATATCTCTGGCATACCTGGCTGCCTCTCGTTGAACTCCACCTGATCCCCACCAAAATTCCATGACCAACCTCATTCCTCCCCACAAATGTCTGCAAATGCAGGATGAGGCAAACAATATGGTTGGATTTTCAAATATACTTTGTATTCAGGGTAAAGCATTTCTATGTGACATTGTATGAGGTCTTTTTGTTTTCTTTCTAAATGAATCACACGTATTTCTTCAAGGAACTCAATCAAAGCAGGCAGAATATTGAACTAGACTGATACACATGTTAAGACATTCCTATTTCAAAATAAGAGGATATAAAACACACTTTGCTCAGTCAGCACTTGCGCTTTGTCTGCTTCAGGAAGATTGGTGATTTTGTCTGGGCCCAGAAAATCCATTTCAGGGCCCTAACCTATGACAGATTTAAAAAAAAAATGCCTGCAATGCAATAAAAACGACTTTAAACTTTCTGTTTAAAAATTGACAGACACCCTGTAAATATCATGATTGTCAAGTGGCTTGTGAACAATACAAAAACGTACTGTTTCTGTCTCTCTAAGCGCTGATAAGACCCAGGTTGTATCAAAAGGCATACTAACAATTTTCCTGGCACAACTGCATGGATTAGTGGTTAGCATGCCCTATAGATTACCAGCCACCCCCTCTAAAAGCTGATGTTTGAACCCCCAGTGTCATGACCCGCTACCGACCCCCAGGACTCAGCCCTGGCCCTGAGACTCCAACCTTCCTCAAAATGACCCCCACGCCCGCCCTTGGCCCGGACCGCTACCTAGCCAACCCCCTCAGCAGCTCTCGGCCATCATCACCCATCACCGCCACTAGCCATCACCACCTGCGGCACCCTCTCAGCCATCACTGCTGTGACCGCCACATCAGCGCTAGCCTTGGCTATTACATCGCCTATAGCCGCCACATTAGCGCCGGTACCGGCAACGCCCATCGCCCCCAGCCCACGCTAAGACTCCCATCACACATCACAATCACGCATCACCACTGACCTGACTTTTGCACGCCATGCTCTGCTCCCACTCCTCTCCTCACTGCCCCACTACCACGTGTCTCTGTATTCCCAGTGCGAGACCTCTGCGCTGTGTGACATGTCTCAACCCCGCTCCGCACGGCCCTCAGGTCTCACTCCAAGCCCCAGTGCCATGACCTGCCACTGGAACCTGGGCCTGAGCCCAGGGCCTACCTACTGCATAGTATATAAGTCGTAGAGTAGTAAATAGTACTCTAGTCTGGATATTACCATAACTTCCCTATTGTTTTGTTGTGTTTTATTTCTGTCTCATCTTCTCACATGTTCCAGTCTCATTATTTCCCTTTTGCTTCACTTTTATTGTACTCACCTTGTATTGTCTCCTGACGTTGTCTCTACTCATCTCTTACTCCAATTTCACTCTGCTTTGCTTCTCCTTCTTCTCTCAACTCTAAGTTCCCTTGTCTCTTCAGTCTTCTGTCCCCCACCTTGACTTGATCTGTGTCCTATCCCCTTATCTTATCTCAACCCTTTCGCTTTTTGGCTTGCTTAATCTTCGCATCTCTGTTTCCATTCCTGGGTCTCGCTAAATCTCCGTACCTGCCCTCTCTTTAAACCCTAGGGACT
>JABCKQ010008896.1:0-14674 GCA_018857305.1 Termitomyces sp. T159_Od127 | reverse complement strand
TTACAGCAGAACAAGTCTCCTAACTCTGGTCTGGAAGCCCCTCATAGCCTGCCAAGACTCCCTAGGCCTCTATTTGTCGCTTCTCCACCAGGTTTAAACACCTGCATAACTCTATGTCTCAGCTTGCCAATCCAGACACTCCTCTAAATGCCCTGGCTCCTCAGGATGAGGCCTGGACTCCCCTGCTACACTTAGAGACACAGGTGCAACTGACCCAAGCTTCTCTCACTCACCACACAACCGAACTCTCCACCCTCCGCCAAACCACTGATCACATCTCCCAGTTCCTTCAGGCACTACTAGAGCGCCTACCTCCTTGCACCGCACCACCTCCGGTGGCAGAGCCATCTCCGGCAGCCCCAGCAGTCCCAGCAGCAGCTTCAGGGGTCCTGGCAGGCCTCTGGGCACACTTACCATGCCCAGCACTCCCGAACACGTACAATGGTGACCGCACCTCTGAGGAGCGTTTTCTCCAATCCTGCCTCACCTACATTCACCTCAGCGGAGATGCCTTTGACTCTGATGCGTTGAAGATAGCTTGGATGCTGTCCTACATGAAGGCTGGATGGGCTTCCACTTACGCACTGTGTGTACTTGGCATCTGGGAGGTGTTGGAAGCTTTACAGACTGGGCTGCCTTTGAAAAGGACTTTTGGGCAGAGTTTTTCCCAATTGATCCTGCCAAGTATGTCGCACTAGCACTACGCAACAGAGAACAGTACAGGCAGGGAAAGCAAACATTGGATGAATACATTGACTCCTTCTGGGCATTGGTTGAGCAAGCAGCCTATCCAGATGGCCTGCAGCTATGTCTCACGTTCCAGGATGGCCTGCACCCCACCTTGATGGAGCGTATCAACAACCTTGCTGAGGGCCGCCCTGACAATAAGCAGATTGCCTCCTGGTACAAGGTGGCCTGGGATCAATGGCAACTCATGGAGATCCAGCAAGAGCTATGCCGGGCACACCCTGCTCTCCGCTCTACTTCCATGGTAAATCTCTGGCACCCTGCATTCCCGCACTCAGGACCTGCTCTGGCTCTGGCTACTCCCGCACCACAACCTCTACTCCCAGGCATCCCCATGGATGTAAATGCTGCCCAGCAACATCACTCTGCACCGCTACTGTGCCGGCGATGCAAAAAGCCTGGGCACTTTGCACAGCACTGCCCATTGGGCCTGGAGGTGTGCTACCTCTCCACTGCGGAGCAAGAGGAGCTTCTCTTGCAACTGCTGGCTGCAAAGGACGCTGCTGGAGCCCCATCACCAGATGAACCGGCACCAGAGTTGGCCTAGGAGGAGAGCGGCGCATACGCCCCCCTCCCAGGCCCAGAGGAGGATTTTTAGTCAAGTGACAGATGAGGTGTACACCTTCATTGTGGGTACCAACAGGTTCACATGTTTGTCATTAGAAAATGCAAATACACATTCCAATGCTAGCTATTCTAAGACTGAAGAACCTTCAGGTCCCCTCTCCAATGTAAAGATACCTTCTCCAGGTTCCAAGCCACCCCTCTTAGTGCCAGGCCAGCCCCGTCAGCATGGTCCTCCCACCTGGGAATGCTGGTTGCCCTGGCAATATGTGGTAGCCTCCACTCCTTCAGTAAACTCATTGCACCTCAACATGAAGATCAAGACTACAGACACCCAACAGGCCCAAGGAGTCACCGTGCTTCTGGATAGTGGAGCAACAGGACTATTTTTGGATGCAGAATTTGTGAAACGCCACAGCCTAACCACGCAACCACTCTCTAAGCCCATTTTGATGTTCAACATCGACGGAACCCCCAATGAAGCGGGTGCCATCAGCTCTGTGGTAGACCTAGTCCTCTGCTATCAGACCCATGCCGAACATGCAATCTTTGCAGTCACCAGCTTAGGCAAGCAAGACATGATCCTTGGCTTTACCTGGCTTTGGGAGCACAACCTGGAAGTAGACTGGGCCTGGGGCAAAGTAGCAATGAGCCGGTGTCCCCGGAGGTGCTCTACCTGCGCAACTGAGGTCAAGGAAGAGCGCCGGGCTGGAGCGCGAGAGCATGCGACCATCCAGGCTTGTTATGCAGGCCACCTCTCCTTTGCAGACCTTGACCTTCTTGACCCTCCGCTTCTGGCATTCTCCTGTAGAGAGGCCCTCTACAAGGATGACCAGAACAGCGGCAGAGCCTTAGAGGACAAGCTGGGAGAGGAGTTCCATGGAATCCACCACCCGGAGTTCCCTGACAAGGTGGTAGAAGTTGGAGACTAGATCTATGCGACCACTCTGCACCCGCCACTACTTATTGAAGAGATCCATGCTAGCCAGACCACTTCCCAGCGGTTGGCTCAGGCGTTTGCCACCAACTCTCCACCCCGGGCGTTCTGGGATGTGGTGCCTCAGTACCTCCACTGTTTCGAGAATGTATTCTCTAAGGCCTCATTTGACTCATTCCTGGAGCACAAGCAGTGGGACAATGCCACTGAATTGATGCCAGATTCCAAGCCCTCTGCCTGTAAGGTTTACCCCCTAGCACCTAAGGAGCAGAACAAACTTGACACCTTCCTTTAGGAGAACCTGAACTCTGGTCGCATCCGCCCATCCAAGTCAGCAATGGCTTCTCCAGTCTTCTTCATCAAAAAGAAGGATGGCTCGCTCCAGCTGGTCCAGGACTACTGGGTCCTTAACGCCATGACGGTGAAGAATTGCTACCCTCTCCTCCTCATCTCTGAGCTCATCAATAACCTCCAGGGAGCGCAGTACTTCACCAAACTGGACGTCAAGTGGGGCTACAACAACGTGTGCATTCAGGAAGGAGACGAGTGGAAGGCTGCCTTCCAGACCAATTGTGGACTGTTTGAACCCCTCGTCATGTTCTTCGGACTCACCAATAGTCTGGCCACTTTCCAAACAATGATGAACAACATCTTCTGGGACTTCATCATGGAGGATGTAGTGTGCATATACCTTGACAACATCCTCATCTACACTAACACGCTTGAAGAGCACCACCGGGTTACACACAAGGTCTTGGAACACCTCCGCCAGCATCAGCTCTACCTCAAACCGGAGAAGTGCAAGTTTGAGCAGACCCGGATCAAGTATTTGGGGCTGATTATCTCGCATGGAGCTGCTGAGATGGACCTTGTGAAAGTAGCAAGTGTGGCGGAGTGGCTGGAGCCCAAGAACAAGAAGGAGGTGCAGGCCTTCCTAGGATTCACCAACTTCTACTGGAGGTTCAATCCAAGACTTCTCCCATCATGTGCACCCACTATTTGACCTCACTGCAAAGGACGTTGCCTGGAACTGGGGACCTCCAGAGCAGACCGCTTTTGATGCTCTCAAGCACACAGTCACCTCCGGGCCTGTTCTCCTTTTCCCAGATGACAATTCTCCCTTCCGGGTGGAAGCAGACAGCTCCAACTTTGCCACCAGAGCTGTCTTGTCGCAACAGTTCTGGGATGATGGGAAGTGGCATCCAGTGGCCTTCTACTCCAAAAGCTTGAATGCGGTAGAGCGCAAATATGAGATCTACGATAAGGAGATGCTGGCCATCATCCGGGCCTTTGAAGAATGGTGGCATTTCCTGGAGGGCTCCCAGCATAAGTTTGAGGTTTGGACCAATCACAAGAATCTTGAGTATTTCTAGACGGCCAAGAAGCTCAACCGTCGACAGGCCTGGTGGTCTCTATACTTAGCTAACTTTGACTTCTTGCTGCATCACAAGCCTGGCCGGAGTATGGAAAAACCTGATGCACTCTCCCAGAGAGCAGATCATGGCACTAGTGGGGACAACAATAGCAACATTGTGCTTCTCTGACCGGAGTTGTTTGCTATCTGGGCCATGGAGGGCTTGGCAGTCCAGGGAGCAGAGGTCGATACCTTCTGGGACATTCAACGTGGAAAGCGAGATGGCCACCATGAGGATGTTGTGGCTCAGGCAGCTATGGCTCTGAAGTTGGGACCCACCACAGGAGCTAAGTCAGTCCACACTGATGAATGGGCCCTCCAGGATGGGCTTCTGACCTTCCGGGACCGCATCTATGTGCCCAACATCCTGGGACTCCACCAGAGGATAGTTGAGCAACACCACGACTCCTGCATTGCTGGACATCCAGGCTGGTGGAAAACGTTGGAGCTAGTGTCTTGGAACTACTGGTGGCCCCAAATGTCTCGGTACATTGGATTCTACACTAGCACATGTGACCTTTGCCTCTGGACCAAGCCTCAGCGCTGCCTCTCCACTGGGGAACTTCACCCACTACCTGTCCTGTCTGAACGATGGAGCGTAGCTTCAGTGGACTTCATCATAGAACTCCCCAACGCTCACAGCTATGATGCTATCATGGTAGTGGTGGATCTCTGTGGCAAGCAAGCGCACTTCATCCTGACCCACACCACTTGCTCTGCCATGGGTGCCGCAAACCTGTACCAGAAGAATGTCTGGAAGCTCCATGGCCTCTCGGATGCCTATGTGTTGGACTGGGGCCCACAGTTTGTAGCAGAGTTTACCCGGGAGCTCTACCAACTTCTCAATGTGAAACTCCACACCTTCACCGCCTACCATCCCCAGTCTGATGGGCAGACAGAACACGTGAACCAGAAACTGGAGCAGTACCTCCACCTCTTCTGCAATGAGCGGTAGGATGACTGGGATAAGCTGCTTCTAGATGTGGAGTTCCAGTACAACAACCACGTTCATGCAGCCATGCAGGTGTCACCCTTCCTTCTGGATACAGGACGCCACCTGCGCATGGGCTTTGAGCCTTGGGCCTGGTCCTTGGAAAATGAAGCTGTGAACGAGTTTGTAGACCAGATGAGGGTAGCACAGGAGGAGGCCAAGGCTGCTCTAACAAAGGCAAAGGATGATATGGCCTGATACTATGACCGTGGAAGAACCCCAGCGCCCAAGTACCAGCCCAGAGACCGGGTCTATTTGAATGCCTCCGACATCACCACCACTCACCCATCAAAGAAGCTCTCACACCAGCAGCTAGGACCCTTCATGGTGGAATGACAGGTAGGCCCGCTAGCCTACCAACTCCAGCTCCCAGTAGGAATGCAACAGCTTCACCCAGTATTCAATGTAGTCAAGCTAACACCGGCTCCGGAGGACCCTATCCCAGGACGACACCCAGCGCCTCCCCCACTCCTGGTGGTGGTCAATAACAATGAGGAGTATGAGGTGAAAGAGATTCTGGACAGCCACCTATTCCGCAGACAACTACAGTACAAGGTAAAGTGGAAGGATTATGGGATTGAAGACATCTCCTGGGAGCCCCAGGAGAATGTGCATGCCCCGGGACTGGTTAGAGAGTTTCACTGGAGACATCCAGATGCGCCCCGGGCCATCTGGAGAATCTACCCCATCTCACCAGCAGACCAGGCAATCCAGAACTTCTTCTACCCCGCACATCAAGACACTGCACGCTAGAGGGGGGTGATGTCAGGGGACTTCCATTCAATTTCCATTCTTGGGCACATCCTATGCCACTCTCCGGGACCCCCAGGGCTTGCCCTAGACCTCTGGGACTCATTCTAGACCTCAGGGACTCGTTCTAGACCTCCGGAGATCTCCGGAGGTCATTTCCTTTTTAGGAAATCCCTGGAACTTCATGTTCTTCCTGTTCAAACATTATTCAAGGTTAAGGTTAGCTCCAGTCACCTGTATAGTTGTTCTCATGCCTCCACCACCCGCTAATGCGCCGCACCAAGCAGTGGGGAATCCTTAGACTTGTTCTCTTTGGATTTCCCTCTGCTAGGTGATTAGTTACCATTGTATCATTGATTACCCTGTCTAATACAACTTTGGATTTCCCTCTGCTAATTGTGTGATTGAGCCGCAACTCCTGGAGGTGGCCCTTACAAGGGTCCCAGCAGATGAGTTAGCAGTGGCAGCGGTGAAAGGGGGATAATTGAGGGAGCTTAGCATATATGCCAAAAACTAGAGGCCTGCTACAATCACTAGGCAGGTAAAGTGCTAAAGCACTAGCATACTTCCAGTGACAAGACAAAGTGCTTAGAACAGTGCCTTAGCATAAGATGGATGTAGGTGTAAGCTGAATTGAGCTTCAAAGCCCAAGTGTAAGAGATGGAGTGTGAAGGTAATTTGTTATTTGCAGTGTATAAGTACAGTATATATAGTAAGTGGTAAGTGAAGTCGCTGTTAGCAACCCTAGGTCACCAAAGCAGTGGACTTGGTGGGTAAATACTAACCAACAATCTTCTATATAAGAACACATCAAACAACCTTGGTGACACCTAACAGCGCCAATCAAGCTGTCTGTCATGTCAATATATCAAAAGTAGGTATGAAATCACCAACTGTCAGTGTCATTGAATGATGACAGTTGCCAGGGTGCTGCAGTAATGCTGGTAAATCCTTGGTGGTCAAGAAAATAAGGTAAAATAAATAGAAGAATGATAGCACAATACAAAAAATGCTTGTTCTGGGATCTGAACCCTAGCCATTGAGGCAGGCACCAGGTAGACCATAGGGCATGCTAGCCACTAATCCACAAGCCTGTGCCAGAAAATATATCAGTACTCCTTTTGACACAACCACGGGCCTATCAACACCATCAATATCCTATAGAGTTGAAGCATTTGTTAGCAGATCCATGGTATGGATAATTTATGAGGGCCTTGATACCTTTCTAGCTCTCATCAGACTCGAACACTTTTAGAAAGCATCAGGTCTCTTAATGAAACACAATGACACATTGGTATCTTTTGTTGGAATTGTGCAATCATGTGATTGTGGATACCACAATACAACACCAGGGCCATGAGTGGCATGCCAACCACTTCTTTGTCCTCTACTTCTATATCCATTGACATGCTCTAAGGGTATGTCTCACTTACTATACATACTATAATCACAAATACTGAGACTTAAATTATGTATTAGTAACATCCTTGTTTGGTTATTCTGGTAAATTACTTTATCTGTTGTCTGTTGTACCCCTATGTGAGTTTGTACTAGTTTCAAGTGCTGAAGGAAATAGGTAAAGTCTTGGAAATCAATCATACATGGCTCCACCCACCTTTATCAGCGAAAAGTTGCCTAGAATACATGGTAATATATGGGTACTTATGTTAAACCAGGTAACTAATATAGTAGTTCTGATATATGGCCATAATCCTAAAGTGACTTTTTGATGATACTAGAGTAATTATGAGCAAATGGAAATAATTCTTAGTAATTGTTAGACTACTTGAGCAGAATGAACATAATGTGGGATTGGGAGAGGATTGTAATCCCTTCAAAATGTGGGGAGCTAACTGGCTAAAAAAGACACATGTTCTGGATGACAGATAACATTTCTTCAATGAGAGGACAGCATGTCTTCAAGCACAGAAATATGACACTTTGAAGATTGACTAGTTAACAGGATTGCACTAGAAGGTCCATCTAAATCTTTAAGCTGAGAGTCTATATATACCAATGGCTTTGCTGTTTGTGGTTTTAATCTGGGATACTTAATTCTGAATCAAATTATGTTTTCATTGAGGCTCCATAGTTGTCTCATAGTTATGTCACATTGATTAAAGAATGATTTCAAATAGCAGTATCAGTTTAGAGAATAAGCTAAAAAAGATCCTGGGATGTATTATAATTTCTAAGTCACATAGTTACCATCATATCTTGGCCTGAGAAGGTTGAGAGAATGTGGTAGGACTCTGAGATTACCTGGCATTCCTCATATCAAAGTGGTCCTGAATGATTTTCCAAAGTAACAATGTTTTGTGATACTTTTGCAGCAATCAATGTAAGTTTATTTTACATTGACCATTAAGTTTTGCTTTAAAGAACATAATCATCCATAATCCATACTTTGAGCATTATAGCCCCTTTAAACAATGGACTCCAGAGCTGTATTTGGCCATCTAATTGACTTTTTGCTGATGTTGTTTTTAGTGCATGCATAGAAAGTGTGGCAGATATCAGTGTCACTTCATGAAACAGGACTTACACCCAGTAGGTCACCAAGAAAGTGCTTGGAAAGTCAAAGGGATAAGGGATATCTGAACGCGTCCACGAAGATAAACTATAGATCAAAAACTAGTCCAGTCCCCCTCGAACTGATTATCCTGTCACGTGTTGCTACAAGAGGCTGACGTCACGCTTTTATTGGTTGTTGGATCACCGACGCCGTCCGCGTGCGAACCGGGCCCATACACGTACCATGGCTGTTCATGCGTGGACTGTGCCGGTTATCTACCCCTCCTCCATGTATGCTACGGATGATTTGTCTTTCTCACAAACGAATATCAGGTGCGGATCACCTCTGGTTCTGTAGAGCCTTCTTCGCGCACAGAACTAACCGTCCCTCTTTGCTTGACTGCGAAGTGAATGTCGTTTGATCCCGGTTTGCCGCGTCGTACAAAGAATTCGCACTACGTATGGATTTACTTGTACACGGCTTGACCTGCACTCTGTAAGGTTGGTTTTCCAAGCCGCTTCCTGTGTTAGCATAGACTCTGCATTAAACTCATTGCCAAAGCTATTACTTCTTTGCTCAACGCAGTGATCGATTCAGCCATATGATACGTACATTCTCGACTCATGCTCTCGGGATGTATACTCTCTTACACTTCAGTGTATCCTGCGAAGCCCCCTTCCAATTATTCAACTTCTGGTATCCGGGTCGGTCATACCCGGTTCGTGAATTCTCTCAAGCTCTACAAAATTGATATGCATACTTCGCAGGATGATCTTCGCTCTGTAACGTCGGCCGAAACAGAGGACAGCCTTGTAGATAGATCTATCAAGATTGCTTGTCGAGATGAAAATGGCCTTGGATTAGTGTCAAAAAGGAACAACTACTTACACGAGCCAAGTCAGCTGAAAAGAAATTCTCTCCAGCAACGGCCCGGGATTGAAGTCATTGCTATATAATATCATATCTCGCCTTCGAAAAGGATACTCCAACTTCACCGCGATGAAGCCTATCACATTCTACGACATTCCTTCTACGGTACCAGGAAAGTCTTGGTCTGTCAACTTATGGAAGACGAGGTATGCCGATCGCTTTCACGATGCCATCACTCGACTAAGTCAATATCACCTTAGGTATTCATTGGGCTTGAAACGTCTGCCTTACCAGACTGAGTGGGTGGAATACCCCAACATCGCGCCAATGTCGAAAAAAATGGGCTTTCTTCCTACTGCGATGCACGGCGATAATCCGTACTACTCTCTGCCCGCCATCTACGACCCCAATCATTCTAAATCGCTCGCCGATTCCGCATTGATAGCCGAATACCTCGATAAAGCTTATCCAGAAACACCCAAGCTCTTCCCCCCCGGATCCCATGCCCTTCAATATGCTTTTATCGATGCCTTGGATAGTAAGCTCCAACCTATTTGGGCATTTGCGCTTCCCGCGTCCAATGCGATCTTGAATCCGCCGAGTCAGGAGTACTTTCGTCGTACCCGTGAGGCACAGTTCGGCAAGCCCTTGGAAGATGTCATTCCGAAAGGTGAGGCAGCTGTTGCAGAGTGGACAAAGGTAAAGGCAGCGTTCGACGCTGTGTACGGTTGGCTAGAGAAAGGAAAGGAGAATGGCCCATATTTCCTTGGACAGGAACCGGCATTTGTCGATATCGTCCTTGCATCTTACTTTATCTATTTCAAGAAGATCTGGGGTGCAGACAGTCAGCAGTGGAAGGATCTTTCCACGTGGAACAATGGAAGATGGGAAAGGCTGGTCAAGGATTTCGAGAAGTACGAGAATGTTCTGTGAATATTGACCTCGTAAAGGAAGTTTTGTACCTCCATACCAACAAATACAGATAATTGATAGGGACATTCAGGCAATACGACTTGAATGTCTTACACCCTCTCGTGTACATTTCCCCTATAATGTCCAGGTCTTTCGGTGGAGACGCTTCAAGGGGGTTCACTATATGTCATGCCTCCTCTGTGATTAAGCAATAGGAGGTATAGGAGACGGGAGGATAGCATAAATTGACGATTCTCAAGCCGTTGCTCCTTTGCCAAGAAACATGGCCACCGGCAAAGGTATAAATCATAACGTTTACCTTGATACATTATCTCGTCTGACATTGCTACATAGATTTCCTAAAGCCAGACATTCCGAGCACACAGGGACATGGAGATCTTCTGACGCAACAGCCAATCCTTCGACGCAGATACCGTTTACGGAGTAAAACCTGGTCCTATAGGTATGCTCGATTAGGACTGGATGGCATATAACTTCACCTACACTTCACAGTAGCGAATGGGAGCCAAATTTTGATATTGCTCAGATTATTCAGAATGAGGTCAACGACCTTGAAGAACGTGTCAAGGTAACCGAAGACGAGATCAATGTAGCCAGTCAACGGGCCCATGAGCGCACAGAGAATATAGAATTGGTAATGGACGCTATCATAAGTGCGTCACCAAGTACCTCGGCATTGATCCATAGCAGGGTGACCGACTTGCTGTTCAGATTTGTTGAAGCGCTTCCAATCTTTCTAACGAACAATTCTTTTCGTGTCCAGTTGTGCAATGAACATTATCATAGAAATTCTAATTGAATAGTCACAAGTACTCTTCAATTAGTCACCCAAAGACGCAAGATTTCAACTCCATTCAATAAAAAGTCAGTTTTAAAATCAGTCTCAAAATCGCAAAAAAAATATTGAGAAGCACTGAATGTCCAAGCTTCAATATGTTACCCCGGGAGAAGAAGTCGAAAGAACAGGCTACAGGGAAAACGATTTGGTTTACCTTGTAAAATGTATAGCGGAATGTTTGAGCTCTTTTCTCAGGCTGTGATAAAATGTTGAAGTTGGTATGGCAGGTGAGTAGGGTGAGTTCATTCTATTTGTTTGGGTCGTGACCCGATCTACAGGAAACTGCGCTGATCTATCTCAAGTAACATTTATTTGGGTTGGGGTTTGGGTCTTACCTCACATGGGATGCCCCTTTCAGACAAAAGGTTGTCGGACTACGACTGTAACAGCACTTTGACAACTATCAGAGACTAACAATACAACATTAATTCTCAGTTTCCGTCCCAGATGATTCATACCTAACAATACAGCAGAACTATGAATGATTAACAGAGTGTGTATCAAGATAGACTCTTCACTTACACCCTCAGAGTTTGTTGGAACTGGTACGATAGCAGCAAGACCAAAGGTGTGACGAACACCTATGAACATGATTCACGTAAGTATTAATCCTCAGAACGTGTAACGTAACTATATTGTCTGTACCTATGAATATAATACACGTAAGTGTTAATCTAGGTACAGTATATCAGTATGATGTCCGTGTGTGTAAAATATAATTGTCGTACCCTCAGAAGGTGTAACGTAACTGAGGGTACTCTGTGTATAGACGCTATTATATAAGTGAGTGAGGACAAATGACGCAGCATGATATATTGACGTAGTTGGAAGTAAATCAATGGATCTTGGTTCGAGATCAAAAGATATTTATTGATAGTCAACATATTTAACATGCCTTGGTTCGAGATCAAAAGATGCTCGAACCCTATAAAGTACATGACTTTGAATATTGGTATACTAATGAGACATATCTGAATAATTGGAGTAAACACTAATTTATTTGCAGTTGGAGATAAGTCGTCTCCATTTGATGACGTCTTCATAGATAAGATAACAATTTAAAGTGAGATAAACATTCCTTATCTTGAGTTATTGACGTTATTCTCCGACAACAAAGCAAGGTCAGTGGCCAGTTGGGTCGGTTGTGGCTTTGACGTCGGTTCGTGGCACCCCATCACCTCGTCACATCATGACATCTAATCCTAACAGAGTTCGTCCCAGATGAGAGAGAACAACTGAGGATGAAGTTGCTTGCCTCACAGTCACATGATCATCTATGCAGCTGACCCCGGACCCTCCAGATCCAGATAACAAAGTTTACTGAAATTTCCAGGACTATTCGCTATGTTCTGCGGGTGTTCAAATTTTGTATCATAAATGGGCCATATACGGTTGAAAAGAAGAAATCGCAGAAGAGATGAGTTACACTGCATGTCAATGGTGAGTAACTTAAAAAGCTAATGAAAAACGCAGCGCACATATGACGAGGACAGCATATATTTCTCTTGAGATGATCATGACTTTTGGCATGGATTTTTATACTACTGACTTGGGGTTCTCCCCCCTTCAACCTCGAAGCACGCCTGGGTAGGAGGCTGGCACATTACTCATCAGAAAATCAGACTAAACTTTCAAGGGCATGAAACTCTGCAGCTTTTGGGTCATTGTCCCTATATTCCTCACTGCCCTTCCAGGGCCATCGAATTTCTGGTACCTGCTCTATCAGTGCTTCGTGTGACGGCTATCATCTGGTGCAAGACTCCTGACTGGTATCACTTCCATCGATTAAGAAGGTAATCAAGGACTAATTGACTTAGTTGTGTTATGAACAAAAGAAAATCATTCTTCAGATGAAGGAAAGAGGCTGACGTCATCTGAAGAGAATCATACCCCGATTTCTTGTAGTCTGTAACGTTTCTGTTGGAGGTGCCAAGTTCTACGAGGAAAATTATAGCTGTTGCGCCGGGAAAATCAAGTGGACTTGCATGAAACCACATTCCCAAGTTCGCCAAATGCTGATGGCTTCCTTCCCTTCAGTCTTTGCCAATGTTTCAAGTATGTGATTCCTTGACTTGAGCAGTTCTCGCTGAATGTCTGACACCACTTGTAATGGTGCCTTGCCTTCAGCAAGCGCTCGGTTTGCAATATAATTTGCGGTTTCACCATCGATACTTTCCTTGTGGTAACTGTAGACAAGATCAGTCATTGGTAATTGATCGACGACGGACTTACGAAAGTAAGTCGTTGGAAGCTGCTGTCCAGAAATCCATATCTGCCAGGGCTAAGAAACAATTAATATAGTCCACTTTTTTGGACTTAGGAAACAACATCAAGGTATATGCCACAGCTACTCCAGTATGCTGACGAAGAAACCAGGGAAAGCGCTTTGAAGCGCTCGGTAACTGCAGCTTTTTGATTGATGGCTCAATGCAAGTCCCCGAGACATAATCGAACGTTGCGCTGATGATGTAGTTTGCGAAGAAGACAGGATAAAAATCAAACATCGCATGGAGCAGAGATGCCAGTCTGTCAAGGACAGGGTCAAGTTGAGGTAACTTGCGAATGAAGCGTTCCTGGAATGCGATGTATGCCGTGATATCCTTCGGTGACACGTCGTCAATGTAGATCAAGAACCTAGTGATGTGTACAAACCGTCAGTCTATAATTAGACAGGAAATAAGAAACCAAAATATACCAGTTGTACAATGCGATCTGCTTCTTTTCCTCGAATGTGCAACCATGATATGCTAGCTAAAAACCGCGGATTACCATGAATCAGGAGTGTGCCATGGAGTAGGAAAAGACGAACCTCTATCAAGCTTGCAGATAGGTGCAAGATCTTGTTCAGAACTTCAGCAGGAAGCCCATGGACTTCTATCTCGTTTTGCATAAACTCCTCGAGCTCATTGTTGGTGGCACACGGAGGATTGCAGGTCCCAAACATGTCATGATCATTGAGGAAACCTCTGAGAATATTTGTGATGTCTTCATCTTTGAAAGACATGAGCATGTAGAAAATGATGAAAGAATGAATCGCAAACTTTGCTCTGGGAGAGTCGACTGGATATTTGAGTTACCACGCATAATGTGGAAAATGACAAGTATAGAGAGAAAACAATGCTTGCAGCAACCTGCTTTATAGCTAACGGAGTATCTCTGGGCATGGGGTTACAAAAAATAAGGCCCGGTAATGGGACACAACGAATAGCGGTGACGGCACAGCACACAAGATAATTACTGTAGGCGGACATTACTGTAGGCGGACATTACTGTAGGCGGACAGAAGCTCTTTCTCCGACATAATACCCTCATGACTACTTAGATAATAAAATAGCGATGACAATATGCCGAAAAAACGGAGGACTCTGGCCCAAACTTTATTCTTCGAGACAAGAGCTGAGAAAGTGCGATTCAATGATTCTTAAGAAGCTTCGACCACAACATTTTTCATAACGATAGGCGCCTTTGAGTTCGTCTTCTTTTGTCTGATCCCGATGTCATTATCTGATACTGCATCACTCGGCACTGCTCCTACGATGCTACAATTCTCATATCTACCTCCACTAACTGACTAGCTAAGGACATATCATGCAAATATACCTCGGTAGACCTACGAAATAAATAAGATGGGTGAGATGAAAGTGGACTCAAGGTAGACATGTAAGTAAATATAAGGGTGCAGATTGTCCCGAATTCCGACACTACCTCGACAGCTTCGATTCCAATCCAAGCAAGAGGTGTCGGATCGGCTGATTTTGGACATTGAATCTTGTTCCCAATTTGGTAGCGGCTGTTTCCGAAATTAATGACTGTCATCCGGCTTTGATCCGGTTGCTGTCGGCCAAGTGTCGGCATCAATCAAAATTGAAAGTCAGAATTGTCACCGTATGATAGACTAGTTAACACAAAAGTATACACGTATATTGTCAATTACCCAAAAGTATCACTATTCCAAGATGTTGTTGAAGATATTGGGTATTGAGGAGCAGGCAAAGATAGGTATAAGCTGGAGATGTGGAGACTGCACTGGCATATGCTGAGATCAATGAGGAGAGTCACCATGAGAATCATGAATTTGTGGGAGATGTGTTGAATGGTGCAAGTCAGATGCATTG
>JABCKQ010008893.1:0-14833 GCA_018857305.1 Termitomyces sp. T159_Od127 | reverse complement strand
GGTGCTCTGTGTTTGTACACGGTGGATAGCCGCAAGGTGGATTCGCCCAGTAGACTGAGCCCCCGAGGTCAGCGGAACCTGACACAGTCCAACTTCAATCACAACATGGCAGGGTCAAAGGAGGGAAATCATGCCTATATAGAATCCCAATCTCACTTCTCCAAGTCACCTTTGAGAAGGAAAGTAGATATAAATGCTGAAAAATCCTCAGAAATTGCCTTGATCAATGCTATAGATGATAGTTCATTGTCTAGTTTGGCAATATCAAAGTCTTTAGGGTGCAAATCCTGGATCTTCTTCATTGCAGTCTCAACTTTATTGATGAACACTTGCAAATTCTCCTCCTCTCCTTTCTTGATAGAGACATCTTATCTGGTTGATCTTTGTAATCATTGAGATAGATTCTTTGATCATCCTCTACCATGAAGTAAATCAATCCAGACCACACTTGTCTCAACAACCGTAGTATATTTTACATTACCTTTCACATACATCTTGGACTCTATCTAATGTACATCTTGAACTCTAGTCAAAACAGTAGGATAGCCACTTAGTGTCACCTTGCAAGAGGAATTGAGATAACAGGTCACCTCTCTCTCTTTTGGGGTGACTGATATCAGCTAAATAATCACAGCTGGCCTCTAGTGCTTAGCACCATCACTAAGCACCTCCTTACCTCTTACTACTACCTTTGCTAACTTCATCTTCTAGGACTCTGCTTGGTTCTCTCATAGCAAGCCTGACACTATCTTTCTTTACATGCCTAGTGACACCTCTTAGCACATTTTGGGTGCCATCAGGAGATACTATCTGGTTCTGAGGCTTTTCTGTTTGGTTGAGATTTTAACAATTCTTCTATGTCATCCTTTGTGAGTTTCTTTGTTAAGTCTGATTTCTTTTGGTCTATTTTCTTGTTGACAACTCTCAGTGCTCTGTCTATTTCTTTGTTTCACAGATTTTTGTCCTTTGTATTATCTCTTGCTGTCTCTGCCATTTTGTCTGTTTGTGTGATGTATCTTGCTTCATTTCCTGCCTGATTGCTTGAAGTTGTCTCATTGTGTCTCTGTTCTCTGTTTTGTTGCAACCATTGGCAGCAAACAGTTTCTAAGTAGATAGTTGATTGCACATTTCTTACTGATTTTTATAGCCGGTTGCCAAGGAGGAATATTTTCTAATTTTTCTGACATTTTAAGCCTAGAATTGAGCTCGCTAAGATCCATGATGGCGGGAAGGGCGGGACATATGGGAAGTGCCGACATCAACGGTCAAGTCACCGACGGCTACCGACAGCCGCCAGTTGATGGCAATGCCAACAACAGCCGTGTGACCCAGGTGAGATACCCGGTGCCCTTGAGTTCACGTATGTCCATGAAATATGGTATATTAATTCATGGAAGCGTGCTATGTACATACTAACAAAAGAACCCTCATGTTAGAGGCGGATATAGGCACCTATGTCCACCTCTAATATGAGGGATTATGTGGGTACCACAGGTGGAACGTCCCTATTATAGACAATCATTTGACAATTCCATCACGAGGTTCAGGGATCCAAGACGCACACTCTTTTCCAGAAATTGCGAATTTCTCCTGGTCCGTTATCTTAGGTCCGAATTTTCCTATTTTTCGATCCTCATAATTCCACGTTCAGATCTTGTGGGTGATCGAGAACCTGAGATAATCACATGAAGGCTTTCCTTTTGAACGAAAGAATGTGGCCAGCGCGATACAGGGCCTGACCACGCATTGCGTGTATCTCATATGATAGTTCATGCGTGGACCTCGCCGGGTACACATCACATCACCTCGATTGGGTATGCTGTCAAATATAATGACTCGACCGGTGTCTTGGTAGTTTAAGATTAAGGTCTATATCTAGGGAGCTTAGACGTGAAGTTCAGATATACAAGCCTTGACGCGTTATATGCTGTTAATGAGTCAGCGAAATTCGACAATAGGGATAATCACCTACGCGATTTTGAGTTAATTGGCACTCCAATAAAGATCTTTCTCAGGCGAGAGACTCGGATCTAAGTTATCAGCAAGGCAGTGGATTTTCATGCAGAGAGGAGATTATCGATGATATGATCCTTGACAGGATACTACGCAATGTGGCTCTCCATACACACGATCCATACTTGCCAAAAGTAATCTGGACCCTGCTCACCATGTGATCAAGCTTCAGGCTTGTTTTCTTCCGGAAAAGTCCGATAGACAAATTGCAACCAAGAATTGCAGGGACGACGAGGTGACATAACATAGCCACGCTACTTCTGGTTCTAGTATTCTTCACCCGACACAGTGAAACATGAATCACTTAAAGACGGGACATGATTTTATCAGGTGCACACTTCACCTTAGGATCACATACGAGTTCCTCCACCTTCTACTCCTGTAATACGACCATCAGGGAATTGTTGTTCTTCCTCACATTCTCCGCTCTCCGTATCGCATAATATGACCGACACGTTGTCAGATTTAGAGACCAACGCTTATCTTCTCGTCGGCAAAGACCAACCTCCCGACGTCATATATCCTACCCTCCGGGATAAGGTCACTTCGGATTTACGAAGTAAAATCGTTCCCAAAGCCATGTTATGGGCCGCCAAGTCACATAGGCCTGCTCATTGGCGTACAAGCTTCCCATTCGCGGAAGTCGAGAGCGATTCTGCGGTGGGGATCTCGTTCGATATGTGGATGCCAAAGTTACACGTCAATAATTTTATCACTAATCACTCCATCAATAATCGGTACGGGTCTCTTGCAATCCAACCAAGGGCTTTGGGATTGCTACTCTCAAAGTATCTGCTAGTTCTTGTAGAGGTTCCGCTAGTCAAGGGGATCACAGCTGGTGACATCATTGACCTCGTCACTGTTCAGAACAAGTTGCAGAATTACATTTACCATCCAGATGAGAGCGGGTGCCTATTTTGGCAGCTCACGCTGCTGAATTGCCTTTGCAAGCGTCAGTGGTGCAGTCCAGGATTCGAAGAAATTCTACGAGACCGAGTTTCTCAAATCCAGAGACAAGGGAATATCTACGCAGACGCTGTCGTATGGCCGCCAGTTGCAGGAACATTCTATTCCAAGTAGACGCGCTATACACGAGTAAGTAGGTTTGAATCCTTGATCAAGCTATAATCAATTGACGACCGTTTCATATAGCACATTCTCAACCCATGCTCTATTTCAGATCACAACTACGTCGAATTCTTTAGCTTCACGGTCCCAATGGTTGTCCGAGTATGCTGGGACCACCACTTCCGCTTAACTGTTCTGGAATTGTACCATATCCTCTCTAGTCCGTTCAATATATGGTTAAGATTACAATGTATTTGGGTGGAAACCAAGCAAGATGTCGTTTCAGAGATGACTCTTTAGGAGCAAGTAGAGTCTAGCTTACACTAGCGTTGTAACTAGGTAGCAGTCCCTGTGAACAACGGTGCTCAATCCCTTCAGTTTGTTCAGTTCGTTCAGTTTTTTTTCCCCAGAGAAATTCAAGTACCGTCAGATGAACTGCCGAAAAATTGGTGAGCTGTTGTCCAACCGTACATCACCGTTCCGCTGTAAATTCAATGCCTTTCTGATCGATGTACAAGAGAAATTACAGTGATTTATCGACCATCTATGTGCCTGACCAGATCTATTCTATAGCCAATATTCAGTACTACACTTCTTCACAAAACTCATTTAGCTGCGAAATAGAGAGAAAAAGAAGAAGGCTCATATCAAATCGCAAGTGAGCTCTTCAGGAATCATATAAACAGACTATATGGGGGGGCACTTTGAACCTGAACCACCACCATGGTTAGTTTAGGGCAAGTGTACTAAACACGAATGCCAGCGTATGCCAACTTAACGCTACCCAAACAAAGTGGGTCACTACTAAAGCAGTAGGCTACAGAGAGTAGCACTAAAGTGGTATCTGAGTAGAGAACTCTCCTCCCCCCACCCCGTCCCGTCCCACCCCGTCCCCTCACCCCCACCCCCCGGGCGGAATGAACAGTTGCTATCGAAATAACACACAAACAGAAACCGAAGAGGGGGAAAAACCAAGAAGTGTAGAGGCGACGACCCGTAAGCAGTCACTCGAAGTAGAGGACGACCATCCACAACCATAAGCCAGAACGGACGGCCTGAACCGCGGCAGAAAATCCGGCAATAGGAAGGAGCATAACCGGAAAAGAAAAAAAAGAAAGAAAGAAAGAAAGGGGGAGAAGGGGGGAAACGAAGCCTAAGACAAACCAAGCAACCCTAGGGACCGAAACGAGAGACACCTACCCACCACACCGAATGAGCGAAACAACTCCACGCACAGCACCTAACTCACCGAGGTCATATGCCGAAGTGTTAACCAACACCCCCTCACGCACAATTCAACCGTACTCTTTCATATCCCCAGAAGGAACCCCACTGAACTCCCCAAAACCTCCCAAAAGACCACTGGTCGAATACTCGCGAGAACTCTCGCCAGAACAATTAGTGTCATCGCCCCCAAAATTATCCACGCCAGAACAGCTGGAGATAGAAAGGTCGTTCACCGTGAACCGAGACAATAATAGAATTGGTGAAGCCGGGCTCTATCCCAGCAAGGAAATACCGGAAGGCCAAACGGGCACCCAACCGGCGCAGGTAAACCACCCTTTGTAAAAATCGCGACAGCATGAGACTGAAGCACGCAAATAGGATGACCAATAGGGATGGCAAGTAGTAACACCAAGGAAGGCACGGAGGAAAGAAAGACGTGCAGCGAGAGTCAAGGAACAAAATAAAAAGGCCCATACGCAGACCCATCGCCGAAAGATAAGGGCTCCAGACGCCACGCCAGAAGGACAGAAGGCAATCGAGCCTGCCCAAGCCCCGGCCTTTCCCTATCGGCATTTGACTATACAGATGACGAGACCATGCAAATGGAAATAGACATGGACCCTTTCAATGAGCCAACACCCAAGGCCAACCAGACACAAGAAGAGGAGCCAATCCAACAAGATAAACGACTCCATAGCCCACAACCAACTAGCATACCAGCTCCGACTATCCCTCCGCAAAACGAGCACCAGCCAATCCCCCAGAACGCCAGGGAGGAACCCACGACCCCATCGGAAAGGATGACCCCAAAAACCCGTGACACCCCCCATACCCGTGACACCCCCCCCACACTTCCAGGAACCAGGACAAACACCACCAATTAGACAAACACCGCTTTTCCAGACAGAGAGAGCAAAAGAGGAACCTGAGCACAGAGCAAAACCGACATACACATGAGGACGGGAGCCCAATGAGAGGAATGAGCTCATCATACCCCCAGGAAGAAGAAGAGCAACCTGTGAACAACGACGCCTCAGCGATGAGGATCATGCACTCCTCTGGCAGAAGATGCGCCAGTGCAAGTTCAACACGATAGGGTTTGGGAAGGGTCATGCTCTCACTGGAAAGCAACAGCCACTCTGCACTGGATGCAAGGCAGTCGACCACAACTCTATCAACTGCCCATTCTCGAAGATTCCGGGATGGTTCGGCTACAAACCAGAAGGCTCACATGACACTGCCGGCACCACCAACTTTGTGGATGCCAATGACACTAGAGAAAACATTGCCAGGACCCCTCAGAACCACGAGGCCAACAGAACAAATAACGCACACAGAGACAGAGCAGGCTTTATGATGAGGAGAGGTAGAGGCCACACCTAATCAAATAAAAATAATACTCGTAACTCTGTACTACACTACCTCCCCAAAATAAATAAGAACACTCTTAACACCCAAAACCAGCCAGCCCAAGGCCACAAACACTGTCAACTGTCTAGGCGCAAACAGCAGACAACCCAAACTTATCACTCCTCAGAGCAACAGCCCCACCGCCCCAGCAAACTACAACAAATAACACAAGAATACTGACAGAAGAAATATTTTACACAGCAAGACATCGGCAACAGAACACTTCCCTCTATGGAAGGAGGGGGATGTGAGTCGGCTGTCGCTTACCCTCCAAGGATAACCTAAGAGGCAGAGGAGGCAGAAGCCCAGAAAGGGCCACAGCTATAGCAGCTGCAGTAGGGACTATTGTAAACCCTACACCCCTACAACAGGGAGGTCACGAAAGTGTGGCTCCGGAACAAAGCAATCCCCCTGGAGGCACCAGAGCACCTATGCCTGACAGGAGCCCTAATGGCACTGTGTGCAATACAGAGAGCGACCTGAAAAATGAGGACAGGAGACAGAACTCAGATGAAGAAAATGAAGACAACGAGGAAGCATTGGATATTGACAACTTCGTTCAAGGGATCCCAGACATGCAACCAGGAACATGAACCCAGACCCAAAATGGGCAAATAATAAGCCTCAATCCAAACTCAAACCCCTCCAGAAAAAACACTAAAGCCGCACTAAGACTTGCCACCCTAAACATCAGGGGGTACTGAAACTTTGGGGCCCCCAAGACAGAAACGAAATGGAACCACATCAACCAAGTCATAAGGGATAAGAAGATTGGAATTCCTCTAATACAAGAAGCACACCTATCTGATGAAAGAAAAGCCGAGGTCAAAAATCTTTTTGGCAAAAGAATGGAAAGTTTCCACTCACCAGACCCGACAAATCCAACAGGGAAGGGTGGAGTAGCAGCAGTACTTAACAGGGACCTAATAAACACCCATGATGCCGAGATGACAGAAATCATACCAGGCAGGGCAATACTAATAAGAACCAAATGGCACAAGGAAGAGGAGATTAACATAATCAATGTCTACACACCAAATGTAACTGAAATGGAAGGGTCAGAAAATAAAAACTTCCGGCAAGGTATCAAACATTACCTGGTACGACACCCAAGGATAAAAGTGGATGTTATAGCTGGGGACTTCAACATGACAGAGGAACCCCTTGACTGACTGCCAATGAGAAATGAACCCAATGAAGCAGTCGAGGTCCTGGACAATCTGAAACAAAAGACCAGAATGAGTGACTCATGGCAAGAACCTTCCCAACAAAAAGGGCCTACATGTACATATAAGATGCAACAAAGTCCATGTCACGAATAAATAGGATATATACAACCAATATGCTCTCCTCGTCAATGAGAGAATGGAACATAGGACCATCAGGCATACCAGGAACAGACCACTTCATCACATCAGTGCAAGTAGCACACCCCAGCTGCCCCACGGTAGAGAGGGAGAGGTGGGTACTAAAGAAAAACATCATAAGAGACAAACACTTCCAAATGAAGTCATAAAAAGAGGTGCAACAGCCGTTGAAAGCATGAAAAACTCCCTGAAAAACCAAAGGCCAGACTTAAACCCACAAACGATATACAAGAAATGGAAAAAAGATATACTATCAAAAGCGAAGGAAAGGGAAAAAGCCATAGTACCCAAGTATATAAAGGAAAAGAAGACACTAGAAAAGAATCTGGCAAAAATCATGGATGATGAGAGCAAGTCAGAAGAGGAGAAAAAAGAAGAAGCTCACCAGAAACTAAAGGCCCTTGAGGAACTAGAGAAAAAAAAACACACTTGGAAAAGAGAAACAATATCAAGATAAGAAATAGGCTGGATGGAGAAACAATGTGCAAATACTGGACTCAGTCTAGAAGAATAGGAAGCCCAAGGGATGCCATTCATGCCCTTCAAAGGGAAAACCCAGACTCAAGAGCCGGTGCATACAAGAAGGACTCATGCAAAATGGTGGAACTCGCAAGGAACTACCATGACAGCCTACAGTCACAATCCAGGGTGGTAGCGCCAGAACTGAGAGAAGAAAAAATTAGAAAAGCAACAGAGGCAATACACACTTGTACTACTAACAGCCAACATGAGGAACTAGGAAAGCTACTAGACCAGGATGAAATAAGAAAATCCATACAACATGCAAAAAACAGCTCTGCACCCAGTCTGGATGGAATCACCTACAAATTCTGGAAATCTATAGACAGGCAATACACCAATGATACAAAACACAACCACAGTGGGGGACCCCAGAGAAAAACCTGCAACATCATCAAAATGCTCCAACTAGTATACAATGACATTCAATCCCATGTGATGACAAACCAATCGACCTTTGCAGAGGACTGTATGTACCTGATATATGAGAAGCATGAAAGAACCAAAATAGCATATTACCGCTCAATAACATGCCTCAACACTGACTACAAAATGCTAACAAAGTCATTAGCAACACACCTTGCAAAAGCAATCACAGACTTAATACACCCATCCCAAGCCGGCTTCATCCCAGGAAGAAGCATCACAGAGCAGACAAAACTCACAAGGATGATAATGTACTATGCTGAAGCAAAAGAAGAAAATGAGATGATTGTGGCCATAGACCAGGAGAAAGCCTATGACAAGATTGATCATGAGTATTTGTGGAGGGTGCTAGGAAGGTTTGACATCTATCCATTATTTATAAACACCAGAAAAGCACTCTATAGTAATGCTGAAACAAAAATCATGATAAGTAGAATTCCAAGCTCACCCTGAAAAGTAACGAGTGTTACAATCTGCTACCAACCTCCAGGACTTAGCCCTGCCCCTGGGACTCCAACCACCCAAACCAACCTCCATGACCATCCCAGGCCTGGACTGCTACCCAACCAGCCACCTCGGCAGCCCCCAGCCATCACCGGCCATCACTGCTACCAGCCATCACCACCATGACTGCCACATCAGCACCGGCCCCAGCTATCACACCGCCCATAACCACCACATCAGCGCCAGCACCGGCAACACCCAATGCTCCCCTAGCCTGTGCCAAGATCCTCATTATGCATCATGATCATGCATCACTGCTGACCCAATCTCTGCATGCCACACTCTGCTCCTGCTCCCCTCCTCACCATCTCGCCGCTGCATGTCTCTGCATTCCTAGTGCAAGACCTCTGCACCATGCAACATGTCTCAACTCTCACTGCTGTCCTGCACAATCCCCGGATCTCACCCTAAGCCCCGGCACCACAACCCGCCGCTGGAACCTGGGCCTGAGCCCTGGAGCCTACCTACCACACAGTATATAAGTTGTAGAGTAGTAAGTAGTACTCTAGTCTTGATATTACTGTAACTCTCATACCGTTTTGTTGTGTTTTGTCTCTGTCTCATATTTCTGTGTGGTCTGGTCTCTATTTTTCAACTCTGCTTCATTTCTCATCATACTCATCTTGTATCTGCTCCTGTTTGTCGCCTCCATTTGTCTCGTACTCTAATTCCACTCTGCTTTACTCCTCATCTCTTTGCCAACCTCTAAGTTCCCTTATCTCTTCTGTCTCTGGCCTCAAGTCACGACTCGCTCTGTTCCTACTTCCTTTATCTTATCTCAACTCTTTCCCCTTTTGGCTTGCTTAATCTCTGCTCCTCTCGCTTCCATCCCTGAGACTTGCTAAGTCCCTGTGCTTGTCACTCCCAGTTTGCTGATCTCCAGGACTTGCTTGTGCACCGGTGCTTGCTTGTTCTGTTCTCTTGTCTTCCTGGAACTTGCACCTATTAACAGCACTTGTCCTCTGCTCTTCCCCAGCACCTGCCCCCTATTCCGGCGTTACCAGTGACCCCCCACCCACTTCTCCTACCCTGCTTCAGTCTCCTATACTTTGCACCCCTACCAGTACTCTGCGTCTGTGGACACAGTGATCACTATGTAAAGTATTGTCCAGTGGACTGAGTCTCCATGGTCAGCAGAACCTGACATAATATCAAGACTCCCCACCTTACTCTACTGTTCACCATGGCCACTTACATGCACACTTACCAGCCCACCGGCTATCAGACCGATGCTTATGGAAGGCCTGTGCCTGAAAACTACTATGCCATGAGTGTCAGGTTCCACTGACCATGGGGGCTCAGTCTACTGGGCGAGTACCTTACATGGTGATCACTGTATTCACAGATACAGAGTATTGGTAGAGGGCGTGAGGCATAGGAGACCAAAGCAGAGCAGGAGAGGTCAGTAGTGTTAGGTTCCACTAACTACAGGGGCTCAGTCCACTGAGCGAGTACCTTACATGGTTATCACCATGTCCATGGGCACAGAGCACTGGTAGGGCACGAGGCATAGGAGGCTGAAGCAGAGTGGGAGAGGTGTGCTGGGAAGTGCCAGTAGCGCTGGACGAGTGGGTGAGTGCCAGGGGGGTGGAGGACGAGTGCCGGGGGATAGGCGTGAGTCCTGGGGATACAAGAGAGTGGAATGAGTGAGCGCCGGTGCGTGAGCAAGTCCTGGGGTTCAAGAGATGATAGATGCAGGGACTTAGCAAGTCCTGAGGATGGAAACAGAGATGCGGAAATTAAGCGGGCCAAAAGGGGAAAGGGTGAAGATAAGATAAGGGGAGAGGGAACAGAACAAGTTGAGATGGGGAACCGGAGACAGAAGAGACAAGAGAACTTAGAGTCAAGAGAGAGAAAGAAGTGAAGTAGAATGGATTAGAGTATGAGACGAGTAGAGACAACGCAAGGAGACGATACGAGGCAAATACAATAAGAAAATGAAGCAAAGTGGAAATAATGAGACCAGGACACGTGAGAAGATGAGACAGAGATGAAACACAACAAAACAGTATGGGGCTACAGTAATATCAAGACTAGAGTACTACTTACTACTCTACAACTTATATACTATGCAGTAGGTAGGCCCCGGGGCTCAGGCCCAGGTTCCAGTGGCAGGTTGCAGCATTAGAGCTTGGGGTGAGACCTGGAGGCCATGCAGGGTGAGGTGAGAGTTGAGACATGTCACATGGCATGGAGGTCTCGCACTGGGAATACAAAGACATGCAGTGGTGGAGTGGTGAGGAGGGGAGTGGGAGTGGGGTGTGGCATGCAGAGGTCGGGTCAGCGGTGATGCGTGATCGTGATGTGTGATGGGGGTCTCAGCATGGGCCAGGGGCAATGGGTGTTGCCAGTGCCGGTGCTGATGTGGCGGCTATGAGCAGTGTGATAGTCAAGGCCAGCGCTGATGTGGCGGTCACGGCAGTGATGGCCAAGAGGCTGTTGTGAGTGGCGGTAGCTAGTGGCAGTGACGGGCAGTGATGTCCAGGGGCTGCCAAGGAGGTTGGCCAGGTAGCAGTCCAGGCCCAGGGCAGTTGTGGGGGTCGTTCTGGGGAGGGTTGGAGTCCTGGGGCTGGGGCTGAGTCCTGGGGGTCGGTAGTGGGTCGTGACAAGTAGGGGATCACCAGTAATGCCGGAAGAGGAGGCGAGTGCCAGGGGTGGTGGAGGATGAGTGCCAGGGGCAGGCACAAGTCCCAGGGAAACAGGAGAGTGGAGCAAGCAAGCGCCGGTGCCAAGATCCTCTGTTTGCTTTGCATATTTCCAGCGGAGTTTGCAAGATGTGCTCACGCCCTCCTTGTCAGCTTAGGATACAATGACCTCTCTGGGACCCCAGAGCAATGGGCCGATCACCTTCTCAAATTCCATGAGCTCTATCAATGCAGAGCCATCTCTGAAAGTGCCCAAAACATGCTACAGGTGTATCATAACCTGCTACTGACCCCTGGGACTTAGGCCTGGCCCTGAGACTCCAAACCTCCAAAACCACCCCCATAACCCTTCCAGGCCTGGAGCGCTACCTGGCCAACCCCCTTGGCAGCCCCCGGCCATCACTGCCTGTCACTGCCACCAGCCACCGCCACTCGCAACAGCCCCTCAGCCATCACTGCTATGACCGCCACATCAGCGCCAGCCTCGGCTATCACACCGCTCATAGCCACCACATCAGCACCGGCACCGGCAACACCCATTGCCTCCAGCCCACGCTGAGACCTCCATCATGCATTACAATCAGGCATCACCGCCAACCCAATTTCTGCATGCCCTGCTCCTGCTTCCTCCTCACTCTAGCCTCGCCGCTGCATGTCTCTGCGCTCCTAATACAAGACCTCCATGACATGTGACATGTCTCAATCCCTACTACCACCCTGCACAATTCCCAGGTCTCACCCCAAGCCCCAATGCCATGATCCACTGCTAGAACCCGGGCCTGAGCCCCAGAGCCTACCTACCACACAGTATATAAGTTGTAGAGTAGTAAGTAGTACTCTAGTCTTGATATTACCATAACTCTCATACTGTTTTGTTGTGTTCATCTCTGTCTTGTAATCTCATGCTGATGACGCCCGAAATTGTACCAAGTGGTGTCTGGGTAGGCAGTCACAAGACATGTAGCAAGTGGTGAGGGGAAGCTTAGTGTAGTTGCCAAGTGTACAAGGCTTGCTGCAGTGGCAAGGCATATGAATGACTAGTATACCACAAGACAAGGTCACCATACTAAGGTGCTCTTGGTGTAGAGTAAACTTATAAGAGGTGAAATTGAGCTCTGAAGCTCAAACGTAAGAGGTAACAGTGAAGGTAACTTATTATTTGCAGGCTATAAGTACAGTATATATAGTAAGGTGTAAGCAAAGTCATTGTTGGCAACCCTTGAGTCGCCAACATGGGGAACTAGTAAGTAAATAAGAGACCACAATTTTTTATATAGAAGAATGTCCATCAGCTCTTAGCGATGCCTAATGGCACCAGTCAGGCTGTCTGTTGTGTCAAAAATGCCAAAAAGTAAGTATGGAATCACCAAACTGTCAATGTTGTGAAATGATGGTGGTTACTAGGGAGTGGCGGCAAAGCCGGCAAAACCTTGGGGTCAAGAAAATAAGGTGAATAAATTGAAAAACAATGATGGAAAATATGCCAAAGGTAGGTCCAGGGTTTGAACCTCAGCTTTTGGAGGGGGTGGCAGATAATCCATAGGGCACGCTAACCACTAATCCATACAGCTGTGCCAGGAAAATTGTTAATATGCCTTTTGATACAACCTGGGTCTTATCAACACGTTCCGGTCTCCATTGTCCACTTGGCTTCATTTCTTATCATACTCATCTCATATCTGCTTCTGTTCGTCACCTTTATTTGTCTTGTACTCTAATTCCACTCTGCTTGACTCTTCATCTCTTTGCCCACCTCTAAGTTCCCTTGTCTCTTTTGTCTCCAGCCTCCAGTCTCAATTCATTCTGTTCCCTCTTCCCTTATCTTATTTCGACTCTTTCTCCTTTTGGCTCGTTTAATCTCCACTCTCCTCACTTCCATCCCTGGGACTTGCTAAGTCCCTGTGCTTGTCACTCCCAGTTTGTTGATTCCCAGGACTCGCTCATGCACCGGTGCTCGCTTGTTCCACTCTCCTGTCTCCCCAGAACTTGTGCCTACCCCTAGCACTCGTCCTCCACTCCTCCTCAGCACTCATCCCCTATCTCAGCAATACTAGTGACTGCTCTGCTTCAGTCTCCTATGCCTTGTGCACCTACAGATACTCTGCATCTGTGGACACAGTGCTCACCATGTAAGGTACTCTTCCAGTAGACTGAGCCTCCATGATCAGTGGAACCTGACAAGGTGGATCCCAACCTCTGGGATGAACTGTGTGCCCTGGTGGATGAGATTTACACTAGCCCTACTCCCTGGCACTTTGAGGACCCTGTGGACCCCACGTGCTCATTTCATGTGCAGTGTGAAGAACCGATCAAGCTCTGGGACCCTGTCTCCACCTCAGTACCCTGCCAGCAGGAGGAGCTCAACGTGGCTTCAAACATTCTGAAGGCCCTCAATTTCACCAGAGGACTCTTCAACCAGCCCACTGCCCACACTATTGGTCTCTCAGCACGCCCCTGTGCGAACTCCCTCTCCAGTGCCTTCTGCACTTGGGGACAACCCGCTGACACCAATTCCTGCCCTGACTACTTGCCGACAACGACCATGCCTCCACCCACACCCTCTCCTACATCAATGAACTAGAGGCTCCCAGTGGCAGATCAGCCCCTTCTGGTGAAGCCCCTGCCCCAGAATTCCAACATGACCGTCCTCCCCATTTCAACCTGTCATCCCCACAGCAATGCATTCCTTCCTCACAATAATCCACCACCTTCTTGCCAACCTGCAGCCTCCAGCGCGCTTTGACCACCCTCTCTCCAGGGACCACCATGACCCCCTGCTTTCCCAGGACCCCCACCTGGCCGCCTCTTTGATGCCAACCCAAGACCACCACCCCCTGGAGGACCACCACTCCTGTGATGGGCTCAGAGACCGCCTTCAAGGAACAACGGTGGACCACCTCCCAGAGGCGGACCCTCCAATGGCAGAACTCCCAGCAAATAGGGCTTGGCAAAGGACACCTTCCCCCAACAGCATGGTGGAGGAAATCACTACTACTATTACTACAATGCAGCATCTCTGCCCCACAACCTCAATCCCCAGGACAACATCCACAATGCGCTGACGCACAAAGGCAAACTTAACATTCAGAAGCCTGTACCCTTTCACAGCCATGACCCCTGCAAATGGAGAACCTTCCTCACCCAGTGTCTTACCATGTTCCAAGCTAAGCCCCTCACTTTCCAACTTGAAAGCTCACATGTGGCCTTTGCCACCTTGTACTTACAGGGCATCGTCTTTGATCACTACATGGCACTGCTCTGGTTTGACCCCTGTCAGGTTCCGCTGACCACGGGGGCTCAGTCTACTGGGTGAACACCTTACGTGATGATCACCATGTACACAGACGCAGAGCACCAGGAGGGGCGCAAGGCATAGGAGACTGAAGTGGGGCAGGGGCGGTGTGTGGAGGAGTGCCGGTAGCGCTGGCAAGTGAGACGAGTGCCAGGGAGGGTGGAGAATGAGTGCTGGGGGTTGGCGCGAGTCCCGGGGATGCAAGAGGATGAGACGAGCGAGCACTGGTGAGCGAGCGAGTCCCGGGGATCAAGAGATAACAGGCGCTGGGACTTAGTGAGTCCTGGGGATGGAAACAGAACCGGGGAAGTTAAACAGCCAAAAGGGGAAAGAGTCGAGATAAGATAATGGGAGATGGAAAT